>OOFC01027888.1:2315-14394 GCA_900323345.1 Pseudochromis fuscus | reverse complement strand
AGTCTCCGCACAAGAACCACCAGATTCAGGAACAGCTTCTTTCCCACAGCTGTCTCCCTGCTGAACTCTGCCCCCCCCAGACCCCCACCCCCTTCACTCACACATACCAACCCCCCACCCCCCCGGAACTGAATGGGGCTAGTACCCACCAACTCTTTGCACTATTCTACAGAACTGTAAATACTACAATTGCACTGGACTTTTTTTCTTACTACCTCAGTACTGCAAATATTTCATATTCATGTAAATACTGTTCAAATTCAAATCTGTAAAAATCATATGACATCCCATCTGTTCATAATGTATATCTATTCATATATATCTGACCTGCACTTTACAACAACAATTATTTATTAATCTGCAATATGTACATACAGGTGTGTATATTATGTGTACATATGTGTATACTGTACATTGTATTTATATCACTGCAAAAAGTACTTCTGGTTAGATGCTAACTGCATTTCGTTGCCCTGTATTTGACATGTGCAATGACAATAAAGTTGAATCTAATCTAATCTTGAATCTAATCTTTAGCACAGAGGTGGGCAACCCTGGTCCTCGAGGGCCACTATCCTGCATGTTTTAGATGTTTCCCTCTTCCAACACCTGATTCAAATGATCAGCTCATCATCAAGCTGCAGAAGCCTGATAATGATCCTGGTCATTTGAATCAGGTGTTGGAAGAGGGAAACATTTAAAACATGCAGGATAGTGGCCCTGCTTTAGCACGTGAGGCATCCTAGCTTAGCATGCTAGATCAAATCAGGGGTCACCACCCTGCAGCTGTACATGCAGCAAGATAAGGAAGATTGGTTTCCTTACATCAGCCCTGGTGCCTGGGTCTACTGCTCGGTTTCCCACACTCCTCATTCAAAATCTCAATCTTCTTGCCTTTCCTTGAGCCAATCAGTACGTCTCACCAACTCTTTAACACTCGTCACCACTCCACTCCTCTGCCTTCAGACCATTTCTAATGCAGATCTCCACCTCATCTGGATCATCCACAACCTGAAGTCCTCTCCATTACTCTGCTCAATCAGCATTTAGATATTTCATACCTTCATTCAGGACATTGACCTGCTGTTACATTATGAAGTCTAACCACTTAACAACTTTAATTATTCAATCTTCTGTACTTCAATAAATATTGTGTATAGGTTTCAACTGATCTCTCCTTGAATACTTTCAATCAGCCACTAGAGGCTGCTTCAGAAAAACTCAACTTCAATATTCAATAGACTGAAAAAAAGTAATTTTCAATCATGAAACAGTCCATTTTTCCCACAAGTCCTTCTGGTGTCATTAGCTAAAATCAGATTTTCTCATCAGTGACCTGGGGAAACATCTGAAGAAAAAAGTAGATCTTATGCTTCAAAAAGAGGAAGATTGACAGGTCTGGTTTCTAATGAGATCAGTGATGATGTCCAGTCTCATACACACTGGACAGTGACTTTGGGTTCAAGGGTCAGCCCCGCCTCCTCAGTCCTCCCTTGATATCCAAATATGATCACTTCTGGCCTCAACAACCAACATGATGATGTTTAAATACCAAACTACTGGCGTCAAAGTCCATTAACCAACAGGCGGCATCACATCACAGGAACAGTTTACGTCCAGAACGTCTGACCTCAGCAGTCCAACCTGCTGCTGTATTTCTAGTTGGATCAAACTGGTACGATTACAGAGATTTCTCTCAGGGAATCTGCTTTTTATCATAAACACCAGTCGTCCATGAATCACAGCACTAACACACATCGATCCATTGTCTCTTTATGTTGATATATCACTTCAGACCAGCAGGGAGCTACACATCACAGGTGGCTGCACTCCATCAGTGACCAACATCTGAGGGTCAAACACACAAACACTTCAGGGCTAAATCAATTTCTGGTGTACATCAGTGAGCGGAGCCTCTGTGGTGAACTGCCTTCAGGTCCTGCTGAATTTCTCACAGCTCTGCTCCAACCAACGGTCATAAAAACACAATCTCAGTGATGGCGTCAGTTTTTCAACCTCACACACATTCATCAGGCCAGACATCTGCATCAAATATCCATAGTCCCTCTTGCAGTGGATTGAACATCATTTAGTGCTCCATCTGTTAGTTCTTCTCCATTGTGTGGTCATCTTAAAAAGCCTGAGCATCTCATGAGCATCACATCATGAGCAAATGCTGTGAAAGACATTTGGTGCTTTGTCATCAGCCTGGATGGAGTCCTGTGAGTTGCTCATCTTTGGTTTTCACTTGCATGTTTGTGATAAATAAATAAAAGACCAACTCACAGACGTCCAGCCAGGAGCTTCAAGCACGAGTCATTAAGGAGCTAAATGAGCGTCCGTGTCTTCACTATAGATACACAGCATGCACAGATAAAAACACAAGCATATGGAGTCGAATGACTAGAAGGCTACACAGTCCTATTAGAAAACTGTTTGGTCTTCATTGCTCAGCTTTGAGTCACATGATCACCTGCTGTCAATTCAATCTGTTGCTCAGTCAGTGCAATAAATAAAAACAATGCAGCAGAGACACAAGGATTTAGACCCGTGCAATGAATCAAGGGAATTTTTGCAGGTATACTATATTTTTGCTGCTGTTTTGAAGTTAGGTCAATGCTACATTTTTTAAAACACACACATTTTTAAATAGTAACAATGTAAAAACAACACGTTTTTAAGCCGAATGTTTCTGTTTGTGATGTTTGTTTGATGAACACATGAAGGGTTTTGAGAGGTGAGTTATTACCCAATCAATAAATTATGTAAGGAGTTTGTCTCTGGTTTCATGTTATCCACAAATAATATAAACAGACATGTAGTTAACACAGGGACATCTACACACATGCAGGATGATGGACATCAGACATGGATTATACCTCAGTGGAGGTTTGTGCTCTCTGACAGTTTTCTAGTTACATCTTTCAGCTCTTTATGGTTCTGGTTCAGAAAATGTTCGCAACTAGCTCGTAAACAAAGTGTTTTTCAGATTAAAAATGATTCAGGTGCACACACAGAGCACAAACCTCCACCAAGGCATAATACAGCTGTACTGATGCTATAGACTGAACACTGTTGCCCTCTGGTGGTGGAGTAGCAAGACTCCTTTGTTATAACATTTGCTACATTTGTTACAACAGATTTTCAGAGATTTGGGGATTTTTTTTAGATCCCATCCTCACATATTGAATAAAATATAATCATTTCTTTCTGAGTTTATCTACCTCCCCATCTTTGTTGGAGGTAGCTAAAGTTTTACAGAGTGCAGGCATCCTACACAGGGAAGGTGCTTCAGTATACAGGCGACATCATGAGCTACAAAGACAAACAGTTTAGAGTTTAGGTTGCACATCATAATTTCCATGAAGGACGATGCATCTGCAACATACAGAGCATCTAATGAACGTCTGGGTCCAACAGCCTCACAGTAACTGAATGCACAGAAGTGAACAGCTCTCCTGTGGAGCACACTGGAGGTGTTAGAGTCTGGAGACCAAACTTCACTTCCTCTAATCTGCATCTTGGAGGCAATTTTGAAAGCGACTGCTCCATTAAGAATAAATTAAAGGCTGCGTCAGTCGTGCTCGCCTCTCACCTCCCAGCTCTGTCCTGCTGCACAATTAAATTTGATTTCATGGCTAAAAAACAAACTAGAAAGAGAGCAGCATGTGAGAAACTCCAACTGCAGCCTTTAAATCCACTTCCCTTCAGATATTTATGGGAGACAGACTGTGTTAGTGTACTGTTGGCTACAGACTTTGGTTCAGTAATCATACAACGCAGTACAGAATCCATTAAAGGTGCAGTATGTGGTGGTGGTGGTGGTGGTGGTGGGGGTGTGTGTGAATAAAACACTGAAAGGGAAAAACAAGCCGGCGCAGGAGTGATGTGTTTGTAATATGCTGACTCCAGAGAGAGCCGACTGCACGCTGAAAAACACTGTTCAGGGGGTGAATTAATTCAACTGGAATGACAGCATCCAGTGAAAATAATCAATCAGTTCAGTTTGTACCGATACCAGTTGTGACATTTACCAGTGCTGCCATCAAAGACCACAAACCCTGAGGGGCCACAGAGGCAGGGTTCACAGCCATGTAAACCTGTTGTACTGCTTATTGAAAACAGATAAAGGGCACGATTACTGTGCTTGTACTAGTGGGTGTAATACTATCACCCAACCTGACTGATGCAGAAAAGGGGTTTCAATAATCTGAGAGGGGGGGGCAGTGTGCAAACTGTACTGTTTTAGTAAATGTGACACACCATTAATTTATTCGCCAGAAATAAAACCTGATGCACGTTTGGCTTCTCTGTGTAAATCATTCACCTGAGGATAAAGTACAAAGTAACTGCAGTTCCTCACATGTCCACTTGAGGCTCTAGTAGCATTTAAACTCCACAGATCTCCGTGTTACTGGGAGGGGTCGGCTGGACCCTCAGCAACATCACCCACTGGCTTGTGGACTGTTTTGAAGGCTAAGGTGACCATATTTGGATGAGAGGGAGGAGCTAGGGAGAAGCGAGGGGGTGGAGCCTCCAGTGATGACATCCACCTGCCACTCAAAAAGGCCATGACTTATTCTGCATAACAATAAGCCTCAATACAATGTACAGTCGTCGTTGTACCTGCACATAAGAGATGTCACCTGTGGGGTCGTGGACTCGTGGTCATGTTGGTTTTTGGGGCCACAAGTGACCATATTTGGACATGAAGGGAGGAGTGAGTCTGACCTTTGAACCCAAGGACACTGTCCCGTGTGTATGAGACTTAAGTTTACAGGTGAATGTTTGAATTGAAGTCAAGTGGAGACAGAGCTTATTGGAGCCAGCATCTAGTGGCCGTCAGTGGTATTACACGTTTCTTTGCACTTCTACATTGGCTTCACCTTTGAGAATTGGCTGTGTCCTTTTATTTACAGTCTATAGTTCCCATGAGGACCATGCACTGTTTTTTTTTCCATACCAGGTTGTAAAGATGGTTATTTTACCCTGGAGGTCTGAGGGAGCTGACTTGTTTTTGAGGCCTCAAGAGGGCATTTGAGGAGCTGCAGTTTTTTGCACTTAATTTTTAAAGCTCAGAGGTTGCTGCTAGATCCACTAAATATGCAAAAACTGTTTCAAACGTGTGCATGAAAACACATAATCTGACATATACTTCAATAATGAAAAGAAGAGGTGAATTACTCTTTTCAGTATGATTAAGTTCAGTTCAGATTTTAGACCTGTAACAAATAACAAAATACTGTATCATACTGCACCAGGAATTCAGTATCATAATATCCCTGCACTGACATATGTACGTGTCAGTGCATTTTAAATTGTGACTATCAGAGATGAAGGTTACACACACTGAGAAAACAGCAACAATGGATTGTAATGATTGATTGCTAATGATTGAGCAACTGCTGAGTGTTTTCATCAGTTGATGAGCCTCTGAAGTGCACACGTGACTCATACTGTGTCTTCTTACTTCAGGTTTTCAGCCTTCAGCATCACAGCCTGTATCATCCTGTGATTGGTGCAGACTCTGACGATGAAGCCGTCTCTCTAACTTCAGCCACGATACAGCTGCAATCTTCCTCATCCATCTACACACTGTGACTCAATCAATTTCCTCTCTCTCTCTTTGAGGCGAGTGATTGATCCTCCTTCGTTGCCATGGTCACAACCTTTGTACCGGGAGACTCTTGAGGCCCATCTGAATGTATTGAAACCGCCCATCGCCATCCGATTAGCCTTTCACCAGCCGGAGATACCGAGATGAGAGCGGGTGCTGGTTGTCTCTCTGCCTATGAATAACAAACAGTTTCCTCGTGTGCATATGTAGTGTTACTGTGCAGCTGTGGCCGCTTCCTCAGTGCAGCAAAAAATACCCTCCTGTTTACTGATCCCCAGCAAATATGGGTTTTACACTGTATGTTTTTGTACGCCGCCAGACTTTGAGAGAGAATAGATAAGCCTGCGCTGCAAAGAGTTATTGTGAAACAAAGTAGTTTTGCAAACTGTTCTGGCATCTCTAATGAAGTGCAAATTGATAATAAATTAACAGTCGAGTTGGGGGGGCGAGCAAAAAACCCTGGCTGTCGTTGGCTGCTGATGAAAGACTTAATGATGTAATCCCATTTTCTTCTAGTGAGCAGAGAAGGTGCCGGAGGGATGGGAAGCACCACCTCTCACACACACACACACACACACACACACGTACACATGTCCAGCGTACAATGCAGCAGCTTAAAAGCATGCTAACAAAAGATAACAGGAAAAAAAAAAACATGAGAGCTAAATGAATGGTGCTGTACATGAAGCTACACTGCGGCAAACACTGCACCGAGTGATCACACAGTTTTACAGATCATCTGGGAGGAAGACTCGCAGCAACACTCTCGTAAATCTTTATTTCCTGGAAAGACAAAAATAAAAAGTGAAGTCAAACACTCCCTGATGACAGCAGGAGGATGGTGGAGGTCTGCTGTGGAGGAGGTGCTGACAGGGGTCTGGTCTGACTGCAGCTGAACCTCTGACACTGACTGTGATCCACTGCAGGAACATCAGGGACCAGCCATTCATTTACAATAATGTTAAAGATTAAGTTTAAATTTCATGTTTCCTGGAATTTCAACAAAGACTATCTCTATATCTATAAATAGATGTAGGGACCATGATGTCACCTGTTGGTTTTTTGAATATCTATCTAGTATCTCCTAAATGATAAATGGTTTTCAGATGGTCCAACAGATCACCGAGAAGAAGAGCTGACTAATGACATCAGAATGACTTGTGGAAAAAAATATTGACTGAATATTTCAGTTGGAGACATTTTTTTTTTTAGAACCAGCCTCTAGTGGTCGTTGGGGGTATTGCACTTTACAGTTTACAGTAATCGTTTCAACAGGAGTTAGTTATTCTATTTGGCCAGGGGTGTCCAACCCTGGTCCAGAGAGCTGCTATCCTGCATGTTTAAGATGTTTCCCTCTTCCAACACCTGATTGGAAGCTAGCGGCTCTCTAGGACCAGGATTGGACACCCCAGTATTAGGCTCTGCTTCTTACACTCTTGCACTGTAATTTTTTATATAATTTTATATTGTTCTTTGGGGTTAATAAACTTCCATCTTAACAGACTGTCAGAGCCCGCTGACTTCGGGACGACCTGCCCAGGGAGATAAGACATGTGGACTCAGTGGCTTCTTTTAAATCCCTTCTTAAAACTCACTTCTATAGACTTGCTTTAATGTGATTTTGTTGCCATTTATTTATTTATTCATTTATTCATTCACTCATTTATTTATTCTGTATTTAACCCTCGGTCTCAGATGGTGGCGTTGGGTCTTGTGCTGTGTGGGTTCCCGTTCACACTGCCCTTGTGGTCGTTCGCATTTATTATGGCAGCTTCTGAAGCTACTTATGTTCAGTCTTTGTCTTTGTTTGGACTTTGTTATTTTGCCACTTTGTTGCTTTGCTTCCTGTTTTCTTTTTAATTTTTTGTTAAACACTTTGTAAACTTTTGTTTTTAAAAACGCTTTATAAATAAAGTTATTATTATTATTATATCTTATTTTAGTGCATCTCAATAAAAACTGTAAGAGTGAAAAGCTTTGCTATAGGATCAGTATGCGAACACTTAATGTCAGAGAGGACAAAGTTAGTTGTTATGCTGGAAGCATTTAGGTCCTACAGGCGTCTGAGGGAAACATTTCTCTCTCAGTGGAGACCAAAATAGAGCTAAAAGTAATTCCGATATCTGATTTTTTTTAAATCCATAAACACTATTGTTAACCTGTGTCTGCTGTAGTTGTTTGCTGAACATTGTGTTTTCACTTTAAGGTTTTAATTTGTTGATTTTATGTGGCTCAAAAAGATCAGTTGATGTGAATAAACTTTCTATCTGCTTGTCTTAAAATCTGTGTTTTTGTCATAAACTTTGGAGTTTTCAGATCTAAAAGTTGTTTTGAGATGAAACCTACAGAGACACATAAAAAGTCTGAATAATAGTGTTTCACGTTATTGTTTAAAGTTATTTTAAAGTTAAGGCTTCATCCATCTTCTTCAGTGTCAGTTTTCACTAGAAGAGCATATTGTGAATCTTATATTTCATCTGTAGTTAATTCACAGACTCCTCAGGTGTTTACCTTTCAGAGGATCACTGGAGGTTTCCATCTGCTGAAGAAGTCACAACTAAATTAATGTAAATGACAGAACAGCTCTTTCAACACCAGTTTATATCCACCATTCATTCAACTCTCGCCGAGAGCCTTGAGCATTTAACAATCTCTCTCTTTACCACACAAGAAAAAAAAAAATAAAAAAATTCAAAGCATCTGCTAAAGCGAGCTGCTCAAAAATAGATTTCCTCTTTGACATCAGGCCTTGGCGCTCCTCGCTGATCGGAGCAGGACATTTCATTTAGCAGAAATACGAGAGCCATTTAGCAGCAGACAGCTTTTGGCAGAGAAAAGGATGAGCAGCGTGGAGCTGGGAGAAGATGGATGAGGGGGAAGAAACCAATGAACAGTTCAAGCACTGCACCGCCACGGCGACCGCCATCACCCTGAAACCGCTCGCTGTGCGCTGCAAACATTATCTGAACGGTGGTGAAATCCCATCACGCTCACAGCTCAGTTTATTTCCTTAACAACATGAGGTTTAACAGAGTCTTCAGCCGTTTCCTGTCTGCTCTGTTTCCCAATAAAACCATCAAGAAAGATTATCTATGACACAGTTCATCGGTAAACATGACTATTAACCAGCATCTTCACCAGACTGACACAGGACAACTGTAGGGACGGTGTGGCTCTGTCACATTATTCATGTTCACATTATTTAAACAGGAGAGCTGCATCTTTATTTCACCTCCGACTGACCTGATGATAACAGGTGTGTAGAAATATGTTCACTATCTACTTACTCCTCCTCCTGGTCACAGGTCAGAAGATGCATCTACAGCTTTATAATCTCTGTAAATCCTCCTGTGTTAAATCAGGACATAGCTGAGCTCCATTACAGCTTCACATAGGAAACAGGTTTATGCTACTTGTAAGAGACGAGTGTTACTCGTGGTGACAAACCTGCAGAGAGTTACCCTCAGACTCAGTGGTTCCCCCTCAGGGAGAGCTCCAGCATCTTTGCAGGTTATTGTTGTGGTTTTCTGGACCACAGTCAATCACCACCAAGCAGCTTTCTAGCAAAAAAACCAAAGTCAACAGCTGGTGTTTGTGCAGGAGTCAGTGCAGACCAAAAATCCAACAAGAAGATGGTGAATATCAGGAACAACATGTTGAAGTCCACGTGAAACAGCAGCTCCAGAGAAGCTTCTGCATCGTGATGGATCTCCAGCAAAAACAAGATGTCGAGTTGGGACAAAATACAAGAGATCACAGTGAAGATGACTCTAATTAGAAACCTGTAGTTGTTGCATTTGTTAGTGTCGCTTCACATCTTCGTATTTATTAAATCCCCACTGCTCTGTGTTCACAGGTTGCTGCTGTTTTTCTTCTTCTCTGGCTTATTGGATATGATTTTCAAACAGTGGGGATGGTTTTTACTCTCAGGTCCTCTCCTCTTATTATAAGTTCTGCCTTTGTTAGACACTCGCAGCAGCTAGCAGCTTTGTAAAGAAGCTAGCTGCTGCTTCTTTACAAAGCTGCAGCAAGGATGCAGCTGCAGCAAGGATTTACAAAGCAGGATTGTAAACTGATAAAATCAGTTTACAATCCTGATTTAAGATTGTAAACTATATTCACATTTTGTTCTTTTTGATTAAAATCCACCTAAAGCATCATTAACACAGAATCGAACCTCCATCATATTTCTGTTAAACAGTGCATGTGGGCGGGGTTAAATGTTTGGAGCAATGTGATTGGACCATTAAAAGACAATCCTACAGCTGCTACTGTGTCAGTGTTTCCTGCTGCTAATCTGAACTGTGCCTCCAACAGCAGGTTGATTGACAGGTGGAGGGAAGGATGCTATTGGTTGAAATTAATTGGGGTAAAATGACAAGAGTCTTTTTTTTCCAGAATTAATTTTTGGTAATTTTTCTGGTGAACATGAAGAAAACATGATGCGATCTAAAAGGATTCAAAGAGACTTTTTATTATTTCAGGGTGACTTTGAATCAGTGCTGCTGGATGTTTGAAGCAACTCTTTGTTAACACATTTTTAATGTAAAATTTGTCAACATGTGATTAGATAAATTAATAGAAATATTTTAGCCACAAAAACCTTAACATATATATGTGACAGTTTTGCCAGAAATATGTCTCAATATGAAAGTTAGATCCTCTGGAAATGATGTTTCAGGTGGAAACGTGAACATTAAATTATACTCTAGTCTGAGATCTGCTGGGTTGTTTTGTAGTGTAAAGAAAAGGCAGAACTTATAATGAAAGGAGAGGACATGAGTAAAAACCATCCCCACAGTTTGAAAATCATATCCAGTGATTCAAAGAAGAAGAAAAACTGGAGCAACCTTTGAACAGAGAGCAGTGGGGATTTAATAAATACAAAGATGTGAAGAGACACTAACAAATGCAGCAACTACAGGTTTGTAATTAGAGTCATCTTAACTGTGATCTCATGTATGTACTCTAATTCACAGTAACTCCCAAACCAGAAGTGATGACAACAAGGTTCACAGAGCATCTCGTGTTTGTGAAAAGGTTTCATCACTGTAGCTCGTGGAGCCTGCGGGTGATTTAGTTTCCATATGAATTTCTCACGTTACAGATATTTATGGTTTGTGTAACAGAACACACACATGCAGACCACAGCTGGAGGAGCAGCACAGTGAATGAACAGTTTGTGGAAAACGAAACCAGATCAAACACGTTCGCTTAAAGTTGCATCTAATTAACAGTCTGAGGCAGGATGAGTCATTCCTGTCTTCAAATATAACCTCTGCTTTCATCACCACACACACACACACACACACACATGCATGAACCACCACCGTCCACCAGGCCTCAAAACACAGACTGTAGATAGAAATGGACAAATCAAAACAGAGGCCAATGAGCAGTGCAAAAAGGTGTAATACCACTGTTGACCACCAGGTGGTGGCTCCAACTGACTTCCATTCAAAAGACTTTTTGAGTCATTTTCAATCCTGAAATATTCAGTCAATACATTTATCCCACAGATACAGTGATGTCATTAGTTAAACTCAGCTCTTCTTCTCAGTGATCTGGTGGTTTATCTGAAAATCATTTATCATTAACTAGATACTAGCAGAGAAGGGGAGGAGCTAGGGGCGGGGTTAGCTTGACTGACAGCTCTGGTCTCCAGTGATTTACAGATGGTTTGGAGACTCATTCACTGTGAACTCCAGTCTCACACACATTGGACAGTGTCCTCAGGTTGAAGGGTCAGACCCGCCTCCTCACTCCTCCCTTTATATCCAAATATGGTCACTTCTTGCTTCTTGCTATTAGACATCCAGATTTAAACTGAAACCTGTTGTTTATTGATGAATTGCAGCTCTATTGTTTAAACACAGTCACACATTCATGAAGCCAACAAATATTAATGCTTCATTATGAGCCAGCCTCTGTTGTCCACTCTTATTTACACACTAAATTAAATCTTGATGCTCATTTGACAGCACAGACGCTGCTGTGAGGAAGCGTGACAGAGATGAGCATGAATGATGACAGTCTGTGTGTGTGTGTGTGTGTGTGTGTGTGTGTGTGTTTGTAAGTAAAGGTGTGTGCTAGAGAGTCAAAGAGTGAAGAATTGTATGAGCTCAGTGTGTGTGTGTGTGTGTGTGTGTGTGTGTGTGTGTGGCCGGTGGTGGTTCCTCCGAGCTGCAGATGGCTCGTGATGTCATGCAGAGCTGAATTCATTTCTCTCGACATCTTTGATTTCTCGTTGTGACGCGTGCAGTGAATTTTCTCTGAAAGCTCGACCCTGAGCTTCAGGGATTTATATTCACTGTAAAAACAACTGTAATTTTCACATATTTTCAGTTTACTTCACAGTTTTTATGTTTTTTTTTAATAGAAAAAATATTAACATTACACTAGTGACTGGGAATCATAATCATAAAACCTCAGACTGTGATCAACTACAAAATGTATATTATT
>OOFC01027881.1:2143-17906 GCA_900323345.1 Pseudochromis fuscus | reverse complement strand
CAGAGAAACAAAGCATTCAGGTCAAGTTGAGGCTCTGTCTGCCTGCCTGTCTGTCTGTCTGTCTGTCTGTCTCTCTGACTGCCTGCCTGTCTGTCTGTCGGTCTGTCTGTCTGCCTGCCTGTCTGTCTGTCTGTCTGTCTGTCTGCCTGCTTGCCTGCCTGCCTGCCTGTCTGTCTGCCTGCCTGCTTGCCTGCCTGTCTGTCTGTCTGCCTCCCTGCCTGTCTGCCTGTCTGTCTGTCTGCCTGCCTCCCTGCCTGTCTGTCTGTCTGCCTGTTTGTCTGCCTGTCTGTCTGTCTGCCTGTCTGTCTGCCTGCCTGCCTGTCTGCCTGCTTGCCTGCCTGTCTGTCTGTCTGTCTGCCTGTCTGTCTGTCTGTTGACCCAGCCTGTCAGTAAATAAAGAGAACAGCAAGGTGCACAGAGCGTGAAGCCAGGAGTCCACCAGTGACAGAAGCAGAGCGGGATGTGCTCCAGCGACAGTGGAAACAAGTAGAAAACGCTGCCCCCTGCTGGTGACAGTGATGTGATCAGGCTCTCTACACCCTGCCACAGAAACCAGGCTCACTCTATACAATAAGTATAAATCTCATTCAATCGAAGATATGACCATGGATCTGAGTCAGAGCTCCACCCTCCTCTGTAACTCTGTGACAAATCCAACCAACCCCATTAAGTCAGGAAAGGTTGATGAATCCTACATTGACCACACCGTCCTCCTCTCTCCTCCCTGCCCTGACTCCGCCCCTCCCCGGCTGGCCCAGCATACAGTAACACATGCAACCAACCCTCCGTCTGATACCTGCAGAGTGATCCATGGACTGGACTCCCGGCCCACCAGAGGAGAAGGGATCACTGGTTTTAAACGGACTGCTCCCACTGGTTTTGTTTTCCATACCAAACAGGCCTGAACTCTTCTGGGTGTCCATAGCTGGACTCATCCCAGTCTGACCCAGAGTGGAGCTCATACTGGTCTGGAACGGTGGCAGGCTGGACCCCATGGTCCCTCCCATCCCAGACTGGGAGAAGCCTGATGGAGAGACAGACACAGAGACACATCATCAACACGACACTGGCTCTCTGCTGCTGTGCACACCAGCGGCTCCATCATGGACATTTTTTAATGTTTAGAAATGAACAGCTTTGTGGAAACAAGTCATAAAACTGTTTAAAGGTAAATCTGAATATGGCACTGTGATATTTTTTTTTCCTGTCTTAGCCTCAATGCTGAGACAAACAAAGGACCGTTAGCATTACATGTAAACAGAGCCCTCCTCTATTCTGGATGTTGTTATTATCATGATTAAATGTCAGCATTTATGAGACTCCTGCTCTGTCTTTGAAATAAATGCAGGTCATTAGATAAATGCCACGTGCTACATTAGTGCAACAACCACTATTACATGTCAGCAGTCACCATCAGTGAAACAGCCACAGCACCAGTGTGACCGGATCCTCCAGGTGTTGTGCACCAGGCTGGAACTTAGGGCTCGTTCTGCAACATGTGCTACATCACTTTTTTATTTTTTCATCTGTGCTTTAAAACCTGGAAGTTAAACCCAGAAAGCTGCCTTTGAAGCATTTGCTACAAATAAAAATAAAAGAATAAATGTGTGAAGGAATGAATGTAACAGATCATCTCAGGATAAGATATTAGACTTTTTATACATATGTTTTGTAATATTGAATGCAGGGGAACCATCTCCTGTATGAGCCCTGACAAAGGGAAGAGGAAGCAGTGAGAGTGTGAAGCTGAACAGAGAAATTCTGGGATAAACCCAGAGAGAGGAGTTAATGCAGTGACCTACTTACATATGTGATGTATGAGCCTGAGACAGTTTACAGTAGTGGATCGTAAACATGCAGCAGAGCCAACAGCTACAGCAGCAGCATTAACAAGCTTCATGTTCATACAACATCTGGAACTGGACGTTGTTCTGTTCATTTCACTGATAATAAATAGTTTTTAAAACAACATTAATAAAAACCTGTAACTGTAATACTGTAACCAGGTTTTTTATTTAGTTAAAATACATTCAGAAATATATCATTATTATTATTGTTGTTGTTGTTGCTAGTAGTAGTATATTTGTATTATACCTGCCGTCCCCAACCTTTTTTTGCACCACGGACTGGTTTGATGTCGGCATTATTTTCATTATTTTCTTCAAGGTGTGGCAGATAAACACAGCGAAAATAAAATAACAAACCGGAATAAAAAACAAACAAACAAATGTTTCCCCTTTGCGAAGAAGCTCTCCAAAGACGTTTGTTTAGTTTTTTTTTTTACTCATTTTCGCTAGTTTGCGGACTTGTGTTTGGCTAACGTGTCTGATCACGTGACCGAGACAAGTCGTCGAGAATCCGGTTGTTTTTCAAAATAAAACGTCTTTCAGACTATAACGATCAATACAACGGAATTTATATAAATCATTAATTCTTTCTGCGCGGCCCGGTAACAACAGTCTCACGGACCGGTACCGGGCCCCGGCCGGTGGTTGGGGACCACTGTATTATACTATTATTTTATTAATTATTTTATTTGAGAGATTAAAATGTTAAAATCAAGTTTAATACTAATTTTTGACAATTAACTGTTAAACAACAGTTCTGTAATTTAACACACAGCGCTTTGTTTACATACAATAAACAAAATATCTCAAATAATAAAGTAAAGTTTTTACAACAAAATGTTGAATAAATGTGTGTGTGTTTTTTAAAACATTGAAGCCACACAGACACTCATGGAAAATTAAAGTCAAAGTTAAACTGTATTTTAATTGGATAATGGAGAATTTGTTGCTTTGATTCTTCAGCTGGAGAAGCAAAACAAAGTTGTACATGTTTTGTTTTAGTTTTTTGTACAATGTACAGATGAAAAAATAAGGCAGGGTGATTATAATAATTTCCAACAACCTTCGTAGTTAAAGGTACAAATGAGAAAGGAGGTGAAAAAGTGATGTGAACCTAGAAATGAGTCAGGCATGCTGCTCTCCTTTGTCTTGTTCAGGCTCCACTGATCTGTCATCCCACCCATCTTTGGACCTGAGGGACAGAGACAGAGACAGAGACAGACAGAGAAAAATTTGGAAAATGAAGAGAGGACAGCGTGGGCAGACAGTCAAACAGACAGAGGCACAATGAGTGGGAGGGGTGAAAAAAAAGAGGTGAAGGATGAGGAGCAGGATGAAATGAAGCAGTGGGACAGAAAACAAAAACAAACAGGCAAAGAAAATGTCAGACTTTGCAAATCAAATCAGCAAAATCATCACAGACAATCCATCCACCAGTTTATCAGAGCAGAGTCTACGTGTGCACGCACTGAGACAAAATGGATGCAACAAGGATGTTTACAAACGCCAGAGGTCTTATGCATCATTTACATATTTAGCAAAGCAATAAAGAGAAGATGCAGAAGATGCAGCGTCTTAAAGTGAATGTTTACTGCTGCACAGTTAAACACTTTAAACACAGTTAAATACTTTAACAGGGCGTCACTGCTCCCTCTGTCCACCCTGGCTGACATGAGTCCAACGAGAGACAAACAAGGACATTTGATCTTCAGTGAATCAGACACAGAGGAGCTGGTTTCTACATATTATAAAATACAATCTGCACTTTTAGATTAGATTGCACTTTCTCCCCTGGATTATTGTAACAGCCTTTTACCTGCCTGAATTTAAATAAAACCAGACTGTGCAACAATCTATAACTTCTGTTGTAGCTTTGTACATTTTACAGTAGTTTTACTTCGACTCTCTTTGTGGCCTGTCCCACAGTAACTGCTGGTTTGTACTGGGAGAGCCTCGGGCAGAGGTCTGGACTGAGGACCTGACCAGAGGTGACAGAGCTTTTACAGTCCGGGCCCTGAGGCTCAGGAGAGATCTGCCTGAGGAAACCCAGTCAGTTGAGTCCGTGACGTCTTTACAGTCTCTTCCTCAAACTTTCTTTAATCAGAGAATCATTCCTGATTTTTTAGATTTTTATTTTCCTTTAAACTGTCCTGGATTTCTTCTAAAAATATTTTCACTTTTTCTTCCACTGTGACTTTTGTACATCTAATTGTTTTTGCTTTATTGCAGTGTTTCAGTTTTGAGTCTTTAATGCAAAAGAAAATTAAGTTTTTATTTGTCTTTTTATTTGAACACCAAACAATTTGACCTTTAGTTGGCCAACTGTTTCAGCTCACTTCCTTCTGATTGGCCGACATCGTGCAGGACCTTCAGGGTGGGAGGGCTTAAAACTGAAACTGAAGATATTTTAATACCTTTAAAGGTGATTTGTTTCAGTTCTTTTGAAGGCTTTTCAAAATAAAATGGCCTGCTACACTGTAAAAAAAACAAAAAAACAAACAAAAAAAATATATCATAATCACCAATACGTATTATGTATTTAATTGATGAAACTGTTAAATTCAAGTTTAGTACTGTAAATATATTTCAGGTTAACAAGAAAACCACTAATAAATGTGTTATTATCCATTTATTAAACATTAAAAAACACAAAAAACCTTGTGTAAAATTTAATCTGCAGACTGTATTTGAGTAAGTCTGATACTTTCTGTTAAAGTATTTCTTGGTGCCACAGCAGCTATAAGACACTGATTATTTTCCTCACAGTGTAAATCATGAGGAACAACATGTGGAAAGCTGTGGTTGGTGGTCCTGGTCCTTTAACAACCAGGATGGACAGAGGAAGTGATTACAGCAACAATAAAATGTTTTAGTGCCCACAGCAAGTGTCCTCTGTGCTATTCTGAGTAATTTGGCGAGTATGACTTGCACGCCATCCACCCTCACCAGACAGGTAGTCAGAGCTGAAGGCAGGCTGTCCTGGAGGGTCTTGACGTCCGCCCGATGACATCATGGATGACATCATCCCTGGACCTAAAGGAGATAAAGAGCATCATGTAACTAATGTGGCTTTGTGTTTGGTCAGTGGGAACATTATTGCATCGATGA
This sequence comes from Pseudochromis fuscus, assembly GCA_900323345.1. Classification (NCBI taxonomy): domain Eukaryota; kingdom Metazoa; phylum Chordata; class Actinopteri; family Pseudochromidae; genus Pseudochromis; species Pseudochromis fuscus. The sequence continues at coordinate 12,951 of OOFC01027881.1, read as the reverse complement.
GCCACGTGTTACCCCCCCAGTGCACACAGTGTCCTGCAGACGTCTCCTTAAACCTCTGAGTGAGACCTGAGCCTGAGAGCTGCACCTGAATCTGTCAGTCACTCTGCTCTGTCAGCTGTTCACCCCTCCAACAGGTCCCGCCTCCCCAAAACCAGCCTCTCCAGCATCTCTGTGTGTGTGTGTGTGTGTGTGTGTGTGTGTGTGTTGCATCTTTTGACAGTGAGGCAACCAGACACAACACGTCGCTGAAGGGACTATCACCATGGTTACGCAAGAAGGGGACGACAGCATCTGCGGTTTCCCTTGGCAACACTTGCTGACAGCGAATATGTCTTAGAGGATCGATGCGCCACCCGCTGAGGCGCACGCACGCACACACACACACACACACACACACACACACGCACACCCTAGACAAATATTATGAATACAATACAAGGTGAACATTAATATTAGAGGAAGGAGACTTCAAAATGATGATGTAATCTTTTGACTGAAGTAACGGGAGGATTATCACAGCTGAGTCTCATTAGGCAGCAGCACAGAAAGAAAACTTACTTTACATCATTGTATCATCACAACAATAAAATGCTGTCATTAACTACATAACACATCACCAGGGCACATTACATCAATAACAGAGACAGCCTATTCAGTTCTTTAACTGATGACCACTGAGCCATGTTGAACATAACATCATGATGTCATCAGTAATCTGATGAGTCCCAGGTCAAGTCAGTATTAATGGAAATAAGTAACCACAGAACTTAATTTAACACCAGTATAAGCTTCACCAATGTGATATAAAACTCGACGAGAGTCATGTAGCAATGACTGGAATACACTGATTTCTAATGACTGATCTGAGGACAGGACACTACACACCCATCAGCAACAACAACAACATAAATCAGACTCATATTCTGAAGGATGATCTGATCTGCAAAGTACTGACCACAAAGCAGTCCAGTGGAGCAACACAATAGCACAATATCTCCATGTGAAATGTAGTGGTGGAAGCATCTAGTGAAACACAGCAAATTCATCTGGCAAACATCAGATCTGTTGATGATGCTGATCAAAAGTTTCCTTATTTAACACCATCATGCACTGCAATCATTGGTTCTTTGCCATGTTGTAGCCCAGCTGCTGCAACACGGCAGGTATTACATGGAGTGTAACTGTCCATGGTCCTGAAATACCAGGGGTAAAAATAGACAGCGCAGCCTGCAACTGATGAATTTATACTTTCTATTGAGACACAAGCAGCTTCTTAGCAACCTGAATACGCACAGGGTGGGTTTAGCTTGTTTTCTTTCAGCAAATGTAGTCGGAGGACACAGGAGGACACAGGAGGACACACAACTTTGGCACTGGGCCAGTTTCAGTGTGATGTGGATGTCATGAAAAATTAACAAGTGTGCATTCACTGTGTGTTTAGGTGCAGTGCATGTTTGTGAGAGCCACTGTTTCTGTTGTGGCTGTGCCCAGTTTTGGATCTATCAGGGTACACACACACACACACACACACACACACACCATGAACTGCAGAGTCATCCTACACACAGCTCCGCCCACAGGAGTGTGTTCTCGCTCTGACTGTCGATCACTGCTGCTGCTCTGTGTTACGTCTGTTTTCCCTCCTCAGTCTTTTCACTCCACGTCTCTTTTCTGTTGCTTTCTCCACTTCTGAATTATGCAAGATGTTGCCGTATCCAAAAAGCTAAAAGCGAGCACTTCAACTATTTTTATTTAAAGTTACACACACAGGCACACGATACATTAGTACCACATTAAGTCTGAATACTCAGTACTGCAGATCACAATAAGTAAATACTGGAACCTCCACACTGTGTTTCTTAAGAGAAAGAGATCTTATGTAAACTTCATTTTCATTCTGGAAAATTACTGCATTTCTATTACTTGGTTACTCTCTCTGTTACTTTACAACACTTTTTTTAACAGCACAACTTGTAGCTCGCTCCATCTGTCCGAGTTGCTAACAATAGCTTGACGAGCTAAAGTATCCAGCTGTCAGTGGTGTAACTGGGAGGCCGAGGAGCAGGTCAGCCTCCTCTCGAAGACCCACGTTTGTTAATCTGTTGTATATATTTAATCTAAAATTAAGTTAAGTACAAACCTCCACCAAGGCATCATCCAGCTGCACTGATGCTACAGACTGAACACTGTTGCCCTCTTGTGGTGAAATACCATCACTATCTATACAGACTTTTATCCCCTAGATCTCATCCTTTGATCTTGCCCAAAATGTAATCATTTGTTCCTTGGGTTACCTCTCATCTCTGGAAAACAAATCATTACAATCTGTTTTTTTCCCCCATAATGATGCTGACAGACAGAGAAACACAACCTGCTCTGTTTCATATTGACAACCAATACAGACAGACTTTTATTTGAGTGTTTGTGTCGTACATACAGACACACTGCCGGTGAGAGCTTCAGGTGCTTCATGTCTGAAAAGTTTGTTTTGTTGACACTGCTACACTTTTTGTTCTTTTCTCTCTCTCACACACACACACACACACACACACACACACACACACACACACACACACACACCAACACACACACACACACACAGTCAGAGCCCAGACAGTCCCTCCAAGGACAGCAGCCAGTATCAACCCTCAAGGTCAAACACCTTGGTTTTTTCCAGTATTATATTTATGTCATTTCTGCATCACTGGACTAGAAGCTCTTTCAAACTTTTCGCCGGCACAAACAAGTCAAAACAAACAAAGTGGGAGACCCGCTACAGAAATAGCCCTGGTTGCGTAGTTTGAAGAAACACAGTTTGATGGGCTTCCCGCTGAGCTGGAGACCCACTGCTTCTACTTCGCTTTTTCAGTGTTTGGTACGATGCAAAGTTGACCTTCACTTTTCCTCCTCTTGTTTAAATTATGTTCAGTTGTTATATAAGGGAAGGAAATCAGATAAAATGAGTGTTGTGCGCTCTTTGGATCGACAATTATCAAGCTGCTGCAGGTTGTATAAGTGGGAAGGATCACTTACTAGTCTTAATAGTCTGATCTTATCTTTTGCAGCTTCAGAAAATTCACATGCTGAGTTTTACAACCATTTGTTCTTCCTGGAAACAAGGTGAAGGTAATTTGGGTTTGTTCATTTTCCTGTTTAACCTAGAAATCCGTGGTAGCTGCTGGAGGCCTGAGGAGCTATTAATATACAAAGACTCAGGACCACACATCCACTCCACACACTGACACTGTGCTGGTTTGGGTCTTTTCAGGGGCTCTGGTGAGAGGAGGAAACTATAACTCTCCTTGACCCCTGTAGTGAAAGAGTAAAATCCTCTCCACTCATTAATCCCAGCAACACAGCACTGCCTCAGTCTTTACATGTCACCACCATCCACAGCTGTTTAACCCAAATACCACCACCTCATTTCTTGCTGTATGGGATATACTGTAGTTATGGACAAATATCTCCTCAAAACCCCACATATCTTAGTTCCTCTTTATGCTAATGATGAGGTTACATTGGTGCATAGGTTCATTGATTAAAAAATATAAACAACGTCCAATCACAGCTGGAGAGGAGAGTATGATTTGGGCAATAAAATCAATCATCATCAAACATTACGACTTTCTAATCAACTCAATTTTACTCATGTCAATATGTTTGATGAGTAACTGCTGATGTGCATTAACGTGCCTGTTAGCTCAACAATGAACCGCGTCTTCATTTACTACCAAACAAGCTATCACTGTCCGTTAGCATTAGCTTGTTGTCTTTGTTTGTCGACACACACACACACACACACATGCTGAAGGCCAGTGACTGGTGCAGAGGAGGAGCTGATACAGAGAGAAAAGGTCATGCTGAGGACACACACCACACAACACAACACAACACAACACAACACAACACAACACAACACAGAAAAGTGATGATGTCAACAATCTGTCCATGCACCACGAGCTCAGACGTTGCTGCCACTCTAAAGGTGAATACAAGTCTTCCTGAAGCTGTGAATGTCACATGTCACCTGTAACTTCTGTATTTCTGACAACAACAAGATATGAGGTCGGACAAAACATATGGAGCAATTTGATTGGACCATTGAAAGACCAACCAAACACCGTAGCTAGCTCGCTAAACAGATGTAATATTATGATGGATGCAATGATACTATTGTTTGAAATTTCTCAGGGCCAGACAATGAAGTCACCGGGAAATAAATGTGATTGAGCCTCCAACATTTCCTCTATCAGCTCAGAGTGCAGGGCTGTCTGCTGCCTCCAGGGGGCTCTGGGCTTTGATGAGTGCAGTTTTTAGTGATGAATGACTGCACCGTACGGAGGTGGATGTAATACCAACCACCAAGACTGAACCCAGATGCAGCTCAGCTCACAGCAGGAGCACAGCTTCCAGATGAGGAGGGACCGCCTCCGGACAAACCTCCTGATGCTGTATTTACATAAACATCTCATGGGTCAGTTACAGTTTGACAGCAAGTTCAGTTTGAGGGAGTCCAGTTTATATTCTGCGTTTGATGATATTCTCTGTGCTTATGTTATTTTATTAACAGTCAGAGAGCTCAAACTTCTGCCTTGGGATAATCCAGCTGCACTGATGCTGCAGACTGAACACTGCTGCCCTCTTGTGGCGAAATACCAGCAAAGGATGTAGGATTTTCTTCATCCTAAATCCTGTGAGTTGCCCAAAATATTTGTTCCCTGGGTAACACCTTAACAAAACTCACTGAGATCTGTTTAGTAGTTTTTCTATAATGTTGTTAAGACATGGAAAAACAAAAACTTAACTTGTTTGTTAAAGTTATTTAATAGAAATTATATAATTAGCCCTGAAGAAAACATCAAAATAGCTCAATCACTGATGCAATAAAAAAATTGCTCATATTAGCCTTTAGCAGAGCAGAAAAGAGGAAGGATCAACTACATTTTAGCTGACCTGGATCCACTAAACAGGCTTGGGACATCCCAACATTTTACCCTAAAACAGGCTCCCTCCACCCTGATCCCCTGTGGCCATCAGGCCCGTCCTTGGCCTCTCGCTGCCTCCTGCCACTCGTTTCGTGCGAGCGATATTGGCATGTTGCTAATGCTCCCTCTCTCCACGCCAAGGACAGAGGAGGTTAGTGTCAAACTACAGCCTCCCGTCCTCAGTCACAGCTGTCACTACCTCTGGAGGGACACAGGCCCTCAGACAAGTGAGGGAGGGGGAGGGAGGCCGTGGAGCTAGCAGAGGACGACAGGTAACAGAAGTACTCAGCTATTAGTGCTCATTAAACACTAATGTTCAAATGAAGGACCAATTACATTATAACCATCAGTTTATTATTGCATGATGCTGATGAAGCTGCTGTGAATGAAAACATCCTGGTCGACACAGTTTGCCTCCTCAGAGCCTTTTTATCTGGATTTAAAACTGTTAAAGATTCTTCAGCTACTTTTTTGGCAGAGTTGTCAGTCAGTGTGTTCCCTGTCATAGTCACAGTCCTCCACTAGCTGGTTATTATTTTACAAAGTAGCCATATGCAATAAATAAAGCAGTGCCAAGCAGCGGTACTGTAACATGTGTAGGTCCACGTTGTCACCAGCATCTTTTATGGGAGCTAATAAAACTTATTCAAAGTATCGTGGACATCTGTGTGTCATGTGGGGAGAGGGAGCACGAGACCGGTTGGTTGGTTTTACAACTGAAAATCAAATCATCAAGAAAACCTGCATCACGTCACATGACTGCAAAACAATGTGTGACGTAATCTGCAAACATCAAGAAAACTCTCACCAGGGTTCTACAACAAGGACCTGGTGTGTGTGTGTGTGTGTGTGTGTGTGTGTGACATGTGGACATGAAGGTTTTTGTAGTTTTCACCAAGATTCAGTCCAGTTCAGTCTTCATGTGCTTGGTTAGTGATTGAAAGTTTACAGTAGCACCAGCAGGGATAGATATGGCCGCCACAGACTGATCAGTGTTTCCATCCAGTGGAAATAAACACGGCACAACGAGGGTAAAGGATGATGTGGGCGGACAGAAACAAAGGAGAAGGAGCAGAGGAGGATAGGAAATAAGTTGAATTTATTACAGTTCAGATCATGAGTGAATGACACTGAGAGTTATAAATTATTATTTAACGGAGAAAGTGAAACAAGTGGAAACAGAAACAGAAGAAAATCCGGGATGTTGAGGTAAATGATTGTTTCCTGTGTGTGCAGATGGTTTCCTGAACCTCTACCAGTACAACAATACACTCCAGATGCTCTGTAATAATGCTGCCATCACATGGCTACTGATGCAGATCTTATTACTGTGACTGCAGGGCAGCTGCTCCTCTTCAAAGAGTTCAAACACAAACCTCATTTCACTATTACACTGTGAAGGACAGTCGTGTGCGTTCACCTGACCCCCTCCGGCACGGTAACCGTGGACAACAGGACAACACATCACAGAGAAGAATAAACAGGTGAGAAAACATCATCTGTGTGTGTATATCTGTGTGTGCTGTTTATTGAAGTGTTGCAGAGACAGAGCAGATAGTGTGAGATGCAATCAAAGACAGAGAGGAAATACAAATGAAAACACACATTTTCAGTCTGTATTCCTCTTCTCCTTGTGAAGGTCATTTGTTTCCACTGAGTGAGTAACCTGGTTTGGACTGATGGGCTGAGCTGAGCCAAGGTTTTATAATAAAAACCTTCAGAATTTTGTGGCTATTTGCAAAATATAAAATAATGAAGCAGAAATCAGTTTCCAGAACAAACTACAAAGGAGCCATTTCTCCTTCAAACAGACTGAACAGATGGACTGAACCAAAGTGGATCCATGGAAACCGGTCCACACTGTGCTGCTGGGCTTTTACTGAGACCCACTTCATCTGGGTTTCTGCCTGGATGAAACTCACCAGGATCCTCCAGGTGGTGTGGAGACCGACAGAAACCACTGATGTACTGGTAAAGGCTGCTTCATCAAACACATAACCACAGCTCACTACCTGTACTCTGTCACTTTTATTAAAACACAGAGATGAGTTAGTTTCCACTGCTCTTTACACATAAAGTATTCATCTGAAAAGTAACTAGTAAATAAATAAATGCAGTGCAGTGAAAACTATAATATTTCTCTCTGAAATGCAGAAAAGTAAAATTATAAATCTGAGCCTCATATTCTGTGTGGTGTGAGATTAGTTACTACTGAATATTACAATATTACAATAACTGAACTTTGCACACTGGTTACTGGTTTTTGCTCTCACTGTTTGTTAGTGTGCAGACTGGTTTTTCACATGTTTTTACTGTTTACAGGTTCTGTTTATATAGTGTGGCACGAATCCTGTGGATACATTTTAATTCTAATTTTTAAATACTACAGTTTTTTGTTAGTTCATTGTTATAGTGTAGTGTTTATATTATGTTGAGTGTATATAAATTACTCTGGTAACTTTATCTTATTTGTTGTGTTTCTTGTATGACCATATCTATCTATCTATCTATCTATCTATCTATCTATCTATCTATCTATCTATCTATCTATCTATCTATCTATCTATCTATCTATCTATCCCTTTCTTTTCCAACTGGTCCAGGTATCTGTACAAACATTGGCCTCAGATCATGTGATATTTTTTGTAGTAACATCAACATAACCTCAGATCTCAGAAAAGACTCTGTTCAGACAATTTATCACAAAGGACACGGGATGTTTTGGTGCCTAAATTGGAATAAATATGAATTATACGTTAACCTCTTCTTCCTTTCACACATGAGATTAAAAATATATTTCTGATGTAAAATCCATTCGATCTTCAAGAAAACAAGTTTCTCTCTCAGTGGTTCAGAGCCTCATGTCTGCTCAGCTGTCAGTGCTGCAGAAGTGCTGTAAAAGCTTCACTTCCATCACATTCACTTCAACGCATCTGCTGAACTCAGCACACACACACACACACACATCACTGTTACAGCCAAGGTGTGCGTGATGACCTCACCAGAACCTCTGCTGGCACTGATGCTCCACTGTACTGCAGTCACATGTGACTGCGGTGTCTTCTAATGTAGCGCGTGACACACACACACACACACACACACACACACACACAGGAAATGCAAAACGCCTCAAGTACACACACATGCTGCAGGGACTGGTCACACACACACACACACTTGCCTGTACCTCGACCACTCAGACGTACAGTACAGCACACACACTGCAGGGATGTGTTATCATGCCTCAGCAAACACAGCTCCGTCCCAGCTTGATAGAAACACAAGCAGACTGCAGTAACTTCACCTCCATCGCGCTGCTACATGAGCCACGAGAAGATGAAAGTCGCTCTCGCTCCCTGCAAACCCTGAACGTCTGAAACACCCGAAGCTGAGGAACAATAATATACGTGAAAAATATGTTGGTTTGAGAGTTTCTAAAAGGTGTGGGGAGATGATACCTGCACATCATCAGCAGTGGAGACACCATCACTCCAGTTACTGCAGGAAATGTTTCCAACAACTTTTAGTTTGGCCTGTTACACACATGTATGTATGTATGTGTGTGTGGCAGGGATGCAGCAGTACGCTCCTGATTTAAACATGTGAGAGTTACTGTGTGAATTTTTCAATGAATAAAAGATCATTTACTGTGACAGTGGGTTTGTCTCCATGGACCAAATGTAAAGTGGTTTATGTCGATGCAGATTCACATCCACGTCCACTTGATGGTGTTTATGTCTGACATGATGTCTTTCTGTTTCCTCTCGCTACGAAACATGGTGGGAGCAAAACAGATAAAATAATAAAGAAATGAAGATAATATAAAATAAAGACACGAGTGAGTAAAGCAATCAAATATTATTTCTAATATTTTATGTCATCACAGTCTTTACTCCACAGGTTACAACTGGTTCAGGATGCAGCTGCCCGTCTTTTACCCGAACATCCACACACAGTCACATCAGCCCCGTCCTCTCCGCCTCCACTGGCTCCTGGTCGGCCATTTTTAAATCTCTTCATGACGTTGCTCCTTCTTATTTATCACAGCTTTTAACTATTCACCGCCCCAACAGAGCTCTGGTGTTGGACTGGTCCAGGTCTTGCTAAAAGCGGTGGAGGGAGACTGTGTGTCATCACTGACCTGTCGCTATTTAAGTCCAAACTACAGAGTCACCTTTTCAGACTTGCTTTTGATGTCTAACACTGTTTCATCTTTTATGTTGTCTCAAAATGCCTTATTCTAATGTTATAAGTTAATGTTCTTACTGTGGTGCACTTTGGTTTTATTGATTTCTTATAGTGACTTGATTCCTACTGTATTGAATTTATTATTATTGTTATTATTGTTGTTATAATGATGGAAAGCACTTTGGTCTGCTTTTTTGTGGTTGCAAAGTGCTTTATAAATAAACTTTGATTGATTGATTGAGTTGAAAATGAGCGATGTCACGGTGTCATGTCGGTTTGTTTCTTCTTCTACAGCAAATTGTCGGTAGATCAAACCTGAAGGACTATATGGTGCACGTCAGAGAGTTTGTTCTCAGATCAGATGGTGTCGTCCAGCGTCCGTGTGCACACAGACTTTTAATCTCTGATCCAAACAAATTGAATCTGATCGTGAAAAACTGCAGCGAGTGATCAGAGCTGCATGGATCAGTCTCTCACATGTGATGTTTGCACCCTGTCTCCAAACACTTACTATAGAAATAACTGAAAGATGTTTTTCTCTGAACGTCTTGAAACACAGAAAGTAAAGTAAAGAGAAGAGAAACAAATAACAAACTAAACGCTGCATCTGAAGCTCCACCTACATTTATTTTGTTTGAGTGCAGCTGTTTTTACTTCCTCATGAATCTGATCACATTTGTCTTGTTTTTCTGGAGCTGCATGTAAATCAGGATCAGTCCCACTCCTGTCCGCTCCACTCCTCTCACCACCATCCTACTTAACCCGTGTGAAATGAACTGTTTCTCCCCGGTCCTCTCAGAGAGCTGCCCTGCAGGTGCCTGCGGTAAATGAGCTCCAGGAAGAAAAACGAGGCAGAACTAAAAGGTTTGGCCTCCCCGACACCGAGGACGGACCAGCGCCTGGCGTCCCGTTCAGCTGGGATTGCAGAAGTCGGGTTTATTACAGCACTTCATCACAGCTGAGGCCTCACGTGACTTCACAACTTCTACATTATTAACACTGAAATGACAGGAAAAGAAAAAACACCTTCCACCACAGAGCAGAGCATCAACCAGAGCAGAAATGAGGAGATCTCATTGATCGCTAGTGATTCTGACATGTGCCAGGACCATCCCACTGGATATGCCAATATGTCAGTCTGCAGAGCTGTGATGTCAGAAATATTTTAGATTAACACAGAATATATTTCACCTTCAGTCATGTCACATCATTGTTGCTTTTGGATAATAAACATGCTGCACCTGCTTTCATTGTTCATCTATCAGCTGAGTTCTGGATGACCTCCCTCTTGGTGTAACAGTCCAAATATCAGAAAGTCAGAACAATTAACAGGTAACAGAAGCAGTCATCAGAACTTTATTTGGTAAAATCTCAGTGTCACACTCAAGACGAGTCTGAGAAAAACTTTCAAGGATCTAAAGGTTTTTCTTGTGACACACGGTGTATGACAGTGACTCTGATACAAACAGGTGTGTTACTCCATCACTCTGTGAGAGGACCAAACATCTGGTGTCGTCAGATATTTGGAGTTTACAGAGTTCACACCACCTGATGTTCACCACGTTGTATTTTTCTGTAAACTTCAGTTTGATGTTGTTTTCACAAACGTTGGTGCACATGGACGTTAGTTTTTAA
>OOFC01027879.1:2442-15367 GCA_900323345.1 Pseudochromis fuscus | reverse complement strand
GTTGGTTTGCGGATGCACATTTTGAAGCAGGAGTTTGACATTTGAACGTCGCCATGTTTGATGTTTGGAGCCAGAAGTGACCATATTTGGATATGAGGAGGTGGGTCTGACCCTTGAACCCAAGGACACTACCCAGTGTGTAAAAGACTGGAGTAAATGATTGCATTGGCTTCACGTTTGAGACCCAGCTACATTAATTTATTAGAGCAGTCTATGTATACACTGTAAGATTGACTCAATCCGACATATGCCGTCCTGCTGCCCCAAATACTCACTAGAGCACCAAATGTGGATTAATCTGCCACTTAAAGTAGTTCCCAACAACTACTCTGTTTCTGTTTTAGTAGCATTTAAAAAAATCAGGAATGGAAATTACTGAGCTATTTGTGAGCTAAAGACAAAGAATTTACATCTTCAGTAGGAATCTTATGGATGAAAGTTACAGATTAAAACCAGAAAGCTTTGACTGATTGATCATTTCTTATTATTTAAAAAATACAAACATAATACCACCACTGCTAGCACCAGTATACCTTCATATGTGTCTGTTTATTGAAAAGCCAAAACTATTAAATCTAAACTGCACACATAAATGTAATGCAGCTAAATAAAAAAACAACTATTTAATGCTCCCAGGCTTTAACCTTTAATCAAGACAAACATCTGACAAAAAGAAACCTCAGAGTATAAAATGACATGTATTCACATAAGTGCATATGGTAAATACAGCTCATGATTGTGCAAATACATTTGAAGCTGCAGTAACTGTTATATACACAGTGTTGGAAGCACAATGTAATAATTACACTGTGTTAAAAGGATTTTCACAGGTTTATAGACAACAATCCTTCAAAGGCTCAACAACGATGAAAAATGGACTTGAGAAGGAGGACATTTTTTACAGTGTGAGATGGAAAGAATCCAGAGACGTTTGTGTGTTTTTGTTTTCACCAAGCGCAGAAACGAGTAAAACAAAAGAGGAAAGACGTGGAGGGGGAGAGGAAATAAAATAGTTCTGGAGAGAGCGTGACACGGTTTTGATGTGAAGGAGCTGCATAAAATCTGAACACCGCCAAAAAACACTGTTTGAGCTGCAGAAATGATGAGGAGCATGTGGTGCGACAGAGCGATCCAACTCGCTAATGAGAACACAAACACACACTCACACACACACAAAGAGCTGAATATACACACCCAGACAGACAAGCAGAGACAGTCACTAGTTCACAGGTAGATACTGATACTGAAAACATCAAAACAGACAAACACACAACCTCCTCCCTCCCTCCCACTTCGATAAAAAACCTCACTCTCTGTCTTTATTTGTGTCTCTCCAGCTAATGGCTATATCAGTGCCAGGGCCTCCCCGGGCCTCCTCTCCGTATCCAACGGCAACAGCCTGGGGAAAGTAGTCCCGGCTAAGTCTCCACCTCCACCCAGCCCTCAGATGGTCAACAGCCGCAAGCCGGACCTGAGGGTCATCACCTCGCAGAGTGGCAAGAGTGGCCTCATGCAGCTGGTGAGCGGGACACGACAAAGCGGGAACAGCACTGTAGTTTAACTCCCGATTAGTCAACACTGATTATGTCCAGCAAATTACCTAGGTAATACTGTGGCTTTAAAGAGGAAGCAGTAAAATCATTCAGGCATTTTAATTGGTCAGAGGTGGTGTTCAAGTCAGCACTCCAACCGTGGCTTTTAACGGTCATATTGGTAATGTCCATTATTACAATGGGCCTCATGCAAGAACTACTCACATTTAGTATTTTCCTGGCATGTTCAAGTCATGCACAGACAGTCGAACTCTCCACAAAGAGGAAAACGTGATAAATTCAACAGAAATATATTTTGGCATGAAAACTAATAGTAGCGTATTTCTCTACTGTACAGTCTACAGTAGCTGCCTCGGGATCGTTGTGCGAGTCACTGTGCAGAGGGGACATCCTTTCAGCCTCCAGCAGCATGTGTCACATCATGAAAATGTACTTCCATGACTGCCACTTCCTCTTAACTGCTTCCTATTTTAGTCATGGACTACAGTCTGTTAGCCAGATGTGTTTTGGTATCATACTTCATAATAATTGTCTTAAAGGACGCTGAGGACACAGCGTTGACAGTTGTAGGAGTGTTTTGTAAAATCTTTCGGGTCCTGTAGTACGACCACAGAAACTTTTAAGGTTAGCAATGTTAAAAAAACTCCTCTTTTACTCTTGGATTATGTTTACACAGATTTAACTTTAAATTTAAGGAGTTGGACAGATCATATTTTATCGTAACTTATGAGAAATGATTAACAAACTGTTTGCATTCATCAAGAAACAAGACATTTGCAACAACTTTGCAGGCAGAGAGTTCAATGAATCCAACAAAGGGTTTAGGACAAGTTTACAAAAAATATTCTTGCATGAGGTTGATTAAATAAAAGCTGGATTTCAGTAGATACTTCACACACACTGCACACAAATCGTATACTGGATGTTGTAATGATTTCAAAACATACCTCTGAATTTCTGAGCATAACATAATTTGGATTTACTACAGCCAGAAACCTATAAAGACAAGAAAGTGAAGTTCTCTGTCAACACACAGTGCACAGGAAGGTTAACCTGACACTAAATTAGTCACAGTATGTATAGACAACCCTTAGGCAGACCTCTTGGAGATGTTTTAAACACATTATATTTTCTTTCTACTGTGCAGTTCAGCATCTGGATCCAATAATTCTCCTTAGAAGCAGTTTTGGTGCATTTTCACTTTAAACTTTTATTTACTTTAAAAACTAGAGGCCTCGTTTTCAGCAACAAACATTTAAAGGTATCACTAAATAAATATAATATTTTTAATAATACATACAAGTCCTGGAAGTAACAAAACACATTCTTTTAGATCTTTAAAATGTTCGTATTTTAACAGCGGGTAGTTGTTACAGAAACTTAACAGTCCTCTGTTTTTTACTCCCCCCTCTTCCACCGGCCGTGCAGACAGAGGAAGAGCTGGAGTTGGTGAGTGAGGTGAATAGACTTCTGGAGTTTTAGCCTCATGGATGTGGTGTCAAACTCTGTGTGATCTCACCGAGCATGAGTGTGACACCGTCAGCAAGCGCATCCCATCAGGGTTGACTCAGTGGCCCCGGTGCTATGATGAGAGTAGACGTTAAAACCAGTGGAGCATCAGAGCAACGTACAAACAGTGGACAAATCACCTGGTTGCCTCTTTTCCCAAAACATTTAGACTGCAGCGTTCAGGGTTCACTACAGGAAAGGGTTTGTAGTCCCAGTGCAGCTGCAGACTTGAGTTAAATTGGAAAAAAGAGGAAATAAGACTTGACTTGAACTTACAGTCCACTCCAACCAAGACTGGAAACATGTCCCTTTTATATAGAAGAGTTTTTAGTGGACTTGGTCTCAATTCTAAGTTTAAAAAGGAAGAAGATTTCATTATTTTACTTAGACCTGACAGACTGGCAACTTAACTTGCAATTTGCATCATCTCCTAGACATGAGATTGACTTAGCTTATTAGCATTAGCATTATTATTAAACAAGAAGATGGATACCATTCTTGTGTATGTGGGTGTTCTTACATGGCAGTGTGATATTAGCTCCACATAAACCATGGAAACAGGTGAAAACAGGAAGCCAGATGCTGTACAATAGTAATAACCTTTAAATCCCACTAATTGACATAATGTATCTTTTCTAATGTATCATTTCTGTACAAAAAGATGCAGAAGTAGTTTCTGGTCAGGACTAGCTCTACACTTAGTTTATAGACAGGAGAGAAGTTATCCAACTAGAAAACTAACGCTCTGCAGTGAAGTAAATGAGTGTACTTCCCAAAATGTCTAAGTTTTCTTTTAAGATTTAATTTGAACAAACTTTAAAAGCAATAACTTCTTCTTCCATCTGCTCACTTGATAAGCTCAAGTTATGTGGTTGATTTAATGACATGCAAATGCATTTTAAACTTTATTTACATTCTTCGAAATCACAGTACTTTTAAAGTGTAATTTAAAAAGACAAATTAAAAACAAGACCACACAATAGTTTTTGCTTTTCCTCATATTTATTGCAAACTGAGATTCTCGCATTTTGTGACGTTAGAAATCTTACAAATCATTTATTTTAAGCACATTTAATAAAAAAATCCAAAAATATATCTATGGTACAGCAGAGCTGAGCCTAAAGTGACATTTGTGCAACACAAATAGAACGTAGAGAGGAAATATTGAGGGAAACGAAGCAACCACCTGACTCTCTGCTGTGTGTGAAAGCTGCTCCGCATGTGCATGTTTGGTTTCTTCTGAGTGTCGATGCTCTGAGGATCAGAGTGAGGAAAGCTCACAAAGTCTCCAACCTGGAACACAGATGGACATGTTTGACTCAGATACGCTGACCCCTTCAGCTCTCCTCACGCACTCATACGCATGCATGCTGACATGTTCATGCACATTTCTTTGCATAAATATACACACCTCAAAACCAACACACACCTCACATTGTGTATGCATTCCTCGCATACCGCCCTGCACACGTTTTTTCAGTACAAACACGTTCTTACACACACACACACTCATCCCCACTCACCTCTCCTCTGTCAGCCTTGTCAATGCATGCGTTCCTGTCAGCATGATTCTCCAGCACAGCGATGCCTCTCATAACACCCTCCACCATGGCGCTACATAACACAAGCGCCCGGCCCTGGCGACAGCGTTGCCGTGCCAACGCCACCTTGAGATGCGAGAAATTTCTCATCTTGCACGCCGATGTTAAAGTGTCACAGAAAAGTTAAACACCTCAGAGAGAACTGAGGTGCTTGGATTTTCTTGCAGGGAGCAGAAACGCTTCTGGCTGTGGCACGATGAATAAAAAAAAAAATCCCTGCACAAGCAAATGAAGTGATCCGACTGTTTATCTCATAGTTTAGTCATTAGATCCTAGTTAGATTTGTTTCACAACATTTTCTTTATTTAGTCTGATGATAATAATAATAATAATAATTCAATCGTGGCAGAAAAACTGAGGGCTAAAAGTTAATTAGAGTTGCTGCACTTCTGTTTTGTCAAGTAGAGGTTACAATTAAATCACAAAAAAAAACTGTTTTTATTTCAAGTAGAACAAGCTGTGTTTATTATGGAATATTTCAGTAGTAAGTGAATTGTTCTCAGTCACATTGCAAAGTCTCTGCATCCACTCTGCTGTACAGTGGAAAGCACATGCTAACCATTATCATTATTGCCGTTGAAAATGGATGAAGTCATGTGCCGTGAACGTCCACACTCAGTCCATATAAGGAGAAAAATCCATGATTCGTTGTGGAAACGGACCAGGTTTTCTCACGACACGGAGCCACAACACTGGGTCCGTGGATCCAAGAAAGAAAGGTTTCAGTTGTAAATCTCAGATGGATGTTTAAGCCAGAAAAGAGACTTTTTAAATCCTGTGTGTGGAAGCAGAGATTGCTTTACACGTTTAAACCTTTCAGATGTAATTACATCAGTGCCACTATCTGGCTTAATACTCTGTACACAGAGGAGATGCAGATCATTATATGAGGCGTAAAGTTCTTTAAATTAGATATGTTTGTGTATTTTCAGTTGGTGTGAGATCCATCCATCCTCCCATAGCTGAAGACCACCTAGATCTGCAGAGCCTGGTTTTAGAACCACTGTAGTAATAATCCCTTCAGTGTCCCAGTGTTCATCTTCCTTTGTCCATCTCTCTGTCTTCCCAGAATGCTGCTCAGCGGCTAGGTGGTTCCCAGGTGGCACAGCCACTCACCACACCAGTGGTCTCCGTGGCAACACCCAGTCTCCTAGCGCCCTTCTCCGGCATGCAGACGGCCTACAACACTGGTAAGACACTGAAGGCAGCACTGCCCCCCGCAGTAATGCAGGACATTTTAGCAGCTCAAACTGAATCTGGCTGTTTACATCGGTACAGGAAAGGCACTACTTCCACTCACGCTGGATAAAAACAAATGAAAAGGATGAAATATCAAGCCGAGTAAAAGATATAATCTACATTATGTTATTGAAAATGTTGAGTGTCATGTAGAAAAACTCGGAAACCTTCCAGTGTGATGCCACAAACCACTATGAATATTCACTTTGTTCATTGTGTGAGAGCTTCTGGAATGATTCCACTTCAAAGGTCCCCATTAATATGGATTAGCCCTGATTAATATTGATGCATCAGAAAGTTGTATGATGTAAAACAATCCCCCTCACCCCTCCTCTCCGTCTCTTTTCTCGTTCTTTCTCCCTCCGTGTCTCCCCCTCCATCCGTTAATCCCAGAGTACCAGCTGACGAGTGCAGATCTCACGGCGCTCCAGACGTTCACACCACCGGGGCTGGTGCCTGGCAACATGGCTGCCTGGCAACAGCAACAGCAACCAGCAGTCTCCCAGCAACAACAGCAACAACAACAGCAGCAGCAGCAACAGCAACAGCAGATTAGCTTGGCGTCACTCAGTAACTTGGTGTAAGCTCCCTTTTCTTCCTGTAACAAACCCGAATGAGATTCACCAATTTCCTGACCTTTGACCCCTACCCTTAAACAACAGCTACACGTGTCAGCTGATTCAGTACACCATCCATAACACATGCACATTAAACACTAGAAGCACCTCTCCCGTATGAAGCTGTAGCATCACCCCAGCTGCGGTTGATTCATCTTTGCTGTGACCTAGATACTCCCCCCACCCCCCCCAACTCAGCTCCCACTCCCACTGCAGTCCCACTCTCATTTAGCTCCTGGTAGCGAGGCTAGGCTGTTAGCTGTGTTATCTGGCACACAAGATTTAAAACTGTAAAAGCTGAACTGACTCGCAACCTGGAAAAAAAAGTATTTACTTCCTTCTTATTTTGCCACTTGATAAAAAAAAATTGCAAAGATGAGATTCAGGACACGCTCAGGCAACTTCAACTTATTAGTTTTAAAAGTGTCCCTGCAGTTGGTCTGAGCGCCATCAAAGTGCACTTCTGGTTAGCTTTGTAAGTGGCAGGGTTAATTTTGCTTAAACAGAGAAAATTAGCAGAGTCTGAACACGTCACCGCACCTACGACCCACCCACACAGGTGTCCTCCTCCTTCAGATCTGTCCTCAGAGTGCAGACTACTTTGCAGTGATCATCATTTAAAGTTTTCCAAGGTCAAGTCAGAAAATTGTGAAAGTGAAGAAGATTAAGTAATTATCAGCAAACAGTTAATGGTTGACCTGAGTTTTTAAGATATAATTTAAGTGCATTTCCATCACAGCTGACCACACATCTAATTACACAGAGTCGCTGGTCTGATAAACAACTTTTGACCAGACTCATGCCATTTTATCTGAAAATTTTTATCCGATTAGATAACACTAACAGCTACTATTTGTCCAGCTTTCCACGTCCACCAATATCATACAGCGAGCAGATAAAATAATGACTGTTCCCTAAAAACTGTCCTAACTTTGATGTAACTGAATTACATTTGCACACAGTCCTACGCAGATTACACATTTTTTAATCCAGGTTTTTTCTTTGTCTTTGTTTTATTTATTTATTTTTTACCCCCTTTATGGAGTTGGAGAACACCGACAACATGACCACATTCATCAGTATTTCTGTGATAAAGTTACTTCAGATTTCAAATCATTGTCAATGAGATGCTGACATTATTTCATCTGCTCTGTTAGCAATAGATAGGAATTAACTTTTCTTAAAAATCTTAAAAAGTAAAATGCTGTCAAGTAATAACCGCTACCTCAGCCTAATCAGCTGCATAGAAATTAAGAAATTAAGCTGAAAGTCTTTGTGTGACCAATCTACCTATGCTAGGCTAACATGTGGATGGGGGAGTGGCTTGTAACTGCCTCTTGTTTTGTCCTCCCTCCCCCCTTTTTCTCCACAGCATGTGGGGTGCAGAGAAACAGAATGCGGAGATGGTTAACTGCATCTCCAATTTTGCCGCTAACCTGAGGTGAATGACATGATAGCATCTAGTGCTACGCAGCTCTGCCATGCCGTTTATCTGTCAAGTTATTATACTCCTCACGGTTTATGAGTGTATAATAACTTGGCAGTGAGTGTGTAACCAAAATAACCCAAAGAAATTACAGGACAGATGCAATTAAGTGACAAACATGATATCAAACCATCTTTTCCTTCCATTTGTATGTCGGATGTGATGCCTGTTGCTTTGCTGTGTCTGTATTTTATTGCGCTTTGAGTTCTGTTGAAGCAGGAGCACTTTTTCTTTCCCCTTCCCAGATTATCGGTTTACTAGTAGTGTGGTTCGGGGAGTTTTTATGCCACCTATATGTTAGATCTGAAGCTCTTTAGAAGTGTCAAGAACAGAGAGTAAGACGCTGCAGTTTGACAGCAGCAGCACCTTGCTTGGTTCTCGAATGAAAGGAGTCTCTGGATGCTGCTTTCAGTTCCCAACGCTAAACCAGTGCACAGCTGTGCGCCACCGACACGCTCTCTGCATTAAAATTTTACTTCCCAGCCATTTAGCTGTCACTCTCAGCTGACAGTCAGATATGAGATTCAATTCCTCAGATACATGTAGGCCTGAAATTCCTCCAGTAGTGTGACTAAAAGAATAATTTAGATGTAGCTTAGCTGTCAAAGTCAGTTATTTAGATAGAAAGCATTTTATTGATTTGCACTTTGGAATCTGTAATATTTAAGTAACCATCGTATAATTCTGATATCCTTTTGTTCAGATCAATCACAGCTACAAATGTATCTCCGCGCTAAGTAGATGTGAGAGACTGCGAGGCTCGATCACAAAAAAGATTATAAATAACAGAAATGTGTTAAAATAAAAGACACTTGGAATAATTCTAGCTGTCAGCAGAGAGACTGTTATTTGTTCCTCTGTCTGACAAGCTGAAATTTGTCCATGAAAATATGATAATAGGTTGTTTGTTATTGTATACAACAGCTGTGACTCCAGGGGGTTGAGCATCTTTGAAAAAGCAGCATATAGTTAACAGTCACCACCAGCTCATTCTCAACAGAACTCTTCATATCGCCTTGGAAATATTAACAAATGGCAGTCCAGATTGTACCAAATCCTTCTGCAAACAGATCACAACTGATCAGAGATTTTTGAAAAGGCACACAGCAGTCACTCCCCTGATATTAATACTGTGGGAAATGTAGAAGATTTTTCATATCAAAATTATTCCAAACTCACTGTACAACTTCAGGAAATATGTAACAAGCCGAATCCGAGGTTTTCACACTGGTTCTTTTTGAAAACTCAAAATAAGGAAAAGTAGTATTTGTAATTTGGCATTAATGGCACTATTTCTTGTATTATTCTATTATTATTTAATGTCTATAGTCCTTCAGTAACTTACTATAGACTGACAAGTAATCAAATTGTTGCACCACTAGTTTACACGAGATCCCTACATTGCATGAACTTGTGGTTTCTGTACTGTCATGACAGTGCACAATATGCAATAAGCTCTAACAATGAGAAAATGTATTAATAATAATTTACAGACGATAATAAATTAATCACTAATCAAATTTTTTTGCAACAGCAATCTTTTCAAATGTGAATGCTTGGTGGTTTTCTTAGATAAAGAGGATATCTCTGGGTTTACAGACATTTATGAACATGATAACGGGTTCAAAGATCTTTAATTTTTCACATTTTCTTTGCTGATATTTTGTAGAACCAACAACTCATTGAGAAAATAAACTGTGTATTAACTAGTCATGAAAAACAATGTCAGGGACCTGGGTTTAAGCAATGAAAGATTTCCTGCAGATTCTCTGTTGTGCAATAGCCAAGACATTTCTTACAACCTCCAGAATAATCCTGATTTACTGAATAAGCAAGATTCAAATTGTCTCCATAACCAAGCAGCCCAGATGCTGATTGTGGCAGAGTTTCAGCAGCCTCAGGTTTGACACTCGAAACAACACCAGGCAGGTTTACAGTGTTGTGTGTGGGATCAGAATAACAGAATTGTTGTCACTGAAAACAAGCGAGCACCACAGAAATGTGGGAAGCTTTCCCAGCACGCCAAACTGTTCTCTCGGCACAGCGGAAAATCGTGCCGTCCTAGGACAGCATGGGCAGACGTGGGCACTTCTGCAGCCCAGACTGCTCCGCTTTTGTGTTTTTCTTTTTTCTTTTCTCTTTTTTTCATCGCAGCGCGGCCTCACAGCGAGCAAACAAGCCCTTCCAATCAAATGGTGATTGACGGCTTGGCTGCGAGCCTCGCCTTCGCTGTCGTCCACACTTTTCCTCGCCGCGGGCTCCATGAGGAAATTATTTCTGTCATGTTACTCTCTCCCATCCCCCCACCTTTTTAATCATCCCTTCTTCCACTACTTCCGTCTTTCCGCCTGTTTCCTGCTCTTTTTTCAGGCTCGGTTAATTCGGTGTACACCTGTTGACTCTCATCTTCCCTCTGACTCCCCAATCTAAATGTTAATGTCACGGCTGCCCCCTAAACCACCTCTCTGCAGAGCCGCGCTTGCAGCTTGTTTGTGTGTTGATAGAGAAGTGCTCTCCGGATACCGGTTGTTGCAGGACGTGTTGTCATTGTTTGTTTTGTCATTGAGTCCGTGAGTTATCGGCAGACCGGGCCTCCATTTGGGACACTTTAGCCGGAAGAGAACACAATCACTTTTAGGGATGTTGTTTGCTTGTGTATAAGTGTTTGTTTTGTCCAGTTGATCCATCTATGTATTGTACATAGCTACAAATCTAGTATGGAGCTTATACAATGGATGAAATGTTTTATTAGTGGCTAACAGCTTTAGTGTTGTCTCATGTTGTTCTTGTTTATCGCCCCTTACTCTGTCTGTTTCTCCTCTTTCTCTCTCACTGTGGTTTAAAACAGAACAAAAAAAAAACATTTGCAGACAGTGCACACTTTGCTAAATTGCTTACAGGACACACTGTTTGTCGGCAGGGCACAATGCACACATGCTATCAGAGGCTGATCAGTAAAACCTCCCTGGTGGAATCAGTGTCTCCCAGACTCCAGATTAAAAACCATAGCAGGGCTTCATTATGCTTCCTCCCAAGCGTGGGGCCTGTTAATTTACCCACCACAGTGATAGAAGATGGTCACAGGTTAGCTTGTTAAAATGCAAAATGACTAAACATGCAGCCATCGCTCGGCTGATTTAGGACACCAGATGCTCCCAACCTGAAGGAAGTTTAGAAACAGATCAGTTTAGGTCAAAATGAGCAATATCTGTCTAATCATGACTGTCACTAATTTTCTTTTGATGATTTAAAAAGTCCTCTCTTATCTTATCTGCTTTCAAACCAGCAAATCAGAGCAGGCCACACAGAATTTGTGGTATATTCCTTTAATGACAGCCTGCACTGCAGATTCCCACCAGCCTCAATCCCAGTTCAAAAAATGTCCAGTTTATTGGGTCTGACTGTAAAAATGCATTGCATGTGGATGACTATCAAATTTGTGTCAGCACAGGCTTTAACACTTCCTGCCGAACACAACTCTGCATCTCAGAACATCTCAGCGTGACTGAAGCAGCTGTTGAGCCTTTTGTTTTCTTTTTTTTTTTTTTTTTTTAGTAACCATGTCTGGACTGAGCATGATTGGCCTCTGTCCCACTGTTTCCCTGCTGTTTTAGCTTTTTTAAACTTGCTTGTCTCTTTTTTTCCACCTCCCTCTACAGCTTGGCCTCACAGTCCAACTTGCTCTTTGGCAGGGAGGAGGGCCTCTGCTGGTACTGTACTCTTTACACTTAAAGCCACACAGCTACAGCACGCTGCTTTCCCAAAATATCTGCTGCACGGAGGAAGCTCGGCACAGTCTCGAAATATTCACTGCGAAGTTTCCACTGAAATAAAGTCATTTTAATTATGTTAAAATTTAAAAAAAGCTAACTTGAATGACTCATGTGGAGCAATTAGGCCACAACAGCACTAATTAGTTGGAGGAAACAGCACATTAAAGACATACAGAACATAACAAAGTAATTTAAGGCTTTTTAAGTATAAATGGATCAGAGGATTAAGACGCTGAATACTTCTGATCAGCCTTTGTTTTGCCACTTTTAACTATTGAACCCTTAACTCTTCTTCCTCTTTGCCTCTATGTAAACAAACTGACATCATGTATTTTGTAAGTTGTATGCTTCTCTGTGCATTTTAACTGGATAATCTGGCACAGTCCTCTCCATTTAACTGTATGCACAGTCTGAACAGTGTCAGTGTCTAAAGGACCCAAACCTGCATTTGGATATTAGCTTTGAAAAATCTTCAGGAGTTACTCATAAAGAAACCTGAAAGATGAGCTGTCTATAGGATCTTATGTTGTGTGAATGTACTGGGAGCGATACTTTGTTTTTCTGTTATATTGAACTCAACTTCAAACACTAAAGCAGATGATACATATGCCCAAACCCTTTTATTTTTTTAACTCCTTACCCCAGTTTGTACTGTAGACAAGACAGACTAACACAGATGTCATTATTATTACATCATCAGGGTTAATTTCTCAGTGTTTAAAAAATCTCTTTCAGAGTAACATAAGACATTTTACAGATTTTTTTTCAAGGAATAAATAGGACATTGATGATGATGAAACACTGATTGATGATGTAACGTTGATGGAGTCCTTACTAATTTAACTAAATTAAAGTCCCAATTACAAACAGGCTGTCATTTCTCAAATCTAATAACAAAACTGTTAATTAAAACGCCGTCTTGTGGAAATGGGAACCTTCAGTAAAACAGTGTGATTTGGATTTAACTGGAGAAAAGTGATTTTACAGTTTCTTCACAAAAGCAGAACATTTTGGGAAAAACACGGCTGCAGCTCAACACACCGCACTGTAACCAAGTGTCTGCTTCTGGCTGTGCTCGCTGTGTTGTTAGTGCTCGGGGGTAGCCTGCCGCTCTCGCCTTCATCACTGTCACTGGCCCGCTGACTCG
>OOFC01027870.1:3977-30894 GCA_900323345.1 Pseudochromis fuscus | reverse complement strand
TCTAGATTCATTCTCACGACGCTTTGTGTGCGCTGAAGCATGAAGAAGCAGCCCCCACCTGCTGGACCTGGACATGGACCAGAAGGCAGCTGTGTGTCTTTGAAGAGTGACTGTTCGAAGGAAATTATTGTGACCTTTAAGGATGGAGACCCTCCTGCTGCAGAAAGGTGAGCTGTAAAATATTCTCCATGCAGAGATATGCTCATGGACCTCAGATGTTAACTTTGCTTCCTGTTTTCTTTGAACACATTGAAAGAACTGGATCTGGACCTGGACCTGATGGCAGCTGTGTGTCTTTGAAGAGTGACTGTTCGAAGGAAATTATTGTGACCTTTAAGGATGGAGACCCTCCTGCTGCAGAAAGGTGAGCTGTAAAATATTCTCCATGCAGAGATATTCTCATGAACATCAGCTTGTTTCTGGTTTCCTTTGAACACATGAAAGAACTGGACTTGCAGCTGGAGCTGGACCCATGTGAAGTTATTGGTAATCTGGGACCAGAGAAGGTGAAGTTATTGATGGTCCTGTTCCAGGAAAAGTTATTGATGATCCGATATCGTGATAGCATGCCTTCAGAGGTGCAAGGAGTTCAGGATGGACACTGCTGAATGTCTTTAGAAAGCCATCGAACCATGTCTGATACCACGGGATGTCTTCAGAGAGCTGTGGAGTCTTTGTGGTGAAGAACTCCTCACTTTCTTGATTCTATTCCTTGTTGAAAACTGATTAACAGTACCACCAGAGTCCATCAGAGACTAGACTCCCCAGAACCCCAACTCAGCTGTGTGTCTTTGAAAAACGACTGGTCAAAGGAAGACTTCATCAGCTTTAAAGGATGAAATCCCTCTCTTATGAAGAAGTAGTTTTTAAGCTGTACAGTCGTTAACCTGCTGTTGTTTCTCTGTTGAAAAACTTCATGCAAGTTAATTACCTCCGCCAAGGAAGTTATGTTTTTGCCGGGGTTTGTCTGTCTGTCTGTTGGTTTCCAAAATAACTCTAAAAGTTACTGACGGATTTTGATGAAATTTTCAGGGATTGTCCAGATGGGGATAAGGAACAAATGATTAGATTTTGGAAGTGATCCGGATCACCGTCTGGATCCAGGAATTTTTTGAATGATTCTTTAACATTGGGAGATAGGGCCATATGCGACATTTATGCATATGACTCCACCAAAAATGGTCAAGACACTTTGATATATTGTAGACCATGTTAGAAACTTGTCCTGTATTTTTTTTTTCAAAGATTGATCCGGATAAAGGAATAATTTCGGATAATATGATCCAGAATATGAAAAAATCAATCTTTGAAACTTGCATCATAAAAAAAACAAAACAAATGAAGGTAGAAACATGCAACAGACATCTTTAAACAGCCACAACGCTGTGGAACTAATATTGATATAAATAAACGCAAGACTAATACTAGTAATATCTTTGGTGGAAGTCACAATATGGAAGAAAATGTTGTGCTTGGCGGAGGTCTGCGCTCTCCGAGTGCTTTTCTAGTTCTTCATGATTCTTCATTAATTCTTCATCCACAGACCTCTGCAGCAGAGTTTAGAGGTTCCTACTGGTCCATCTGCCTGGCAGAATCAGACCCACCTGGACTCTATATTTCTGGTGTGTACATAAACAGCTACTGATATTAACACATGTTCTGTTGAGGCACTTTAAAGGAAATGTTCACTTTTTGTTCCTGCTGCAGCTGCTGGAGGAAAACATCATCACGTTTGTAAAGAACGAGCTGAAGAAGATGCAGAAGTTTCTGAGTCCAGATTACACAGAATACCCAGAGAGTCAGAGGGAGGGTGAGGGGGAATTGGTGGATGAACAGCAGCGGAGGATCAGACTGTCATTTGTGAATATAACCGTGGACTTCCTGAGGAGGATGAAGCAGAAGGAGATGGCTGACTGTCTGGAGAGCAGTAAGTTATAGAAACACTGAACACATGTTTACCAACTGACCAACAATTTACTGAATATTTGATTCCCGGATCTGTTTTGTTTTTCCAGGATGTAATACTGAAGTTTGTCATCGCCAACTTAAATCCAACCTGAAAAATAAGTTCCAGTGTTTGTTTGAGGGAATCGCGAAAGCAGGAAAGTCAGCCCTTCTGAATGAGATCTACACAGATCTATACATCACAGAAGGAGGAACTGCAGATATCAATAATGAACATGAGGTCAGACTAATTGAAGAAGCATCCAGGAAATCATATAGAGCAGAAACAACCATCAGACAGGAAGACCTCTTCAAAGCCTCACCTGGAAGACAGGAACCAATCAGAAGAGTGTTGACGAAGGGAGTGGCTGGCATCGGGAAAACAGTCCTCACACAGAAGTTCACTCTGGACTGGGCTGAAGACAAATCCAACCAGAACATTTGTTTCACATTTCCCTTCACTTTCAGAGAGCTGAATGTGCTGAAAGAGAAGAAGTTCAGCTTGGTGGAACTAGTTGATCACTTCTTTCCGGAAACCAAAGCAGCAGGAATCTGGAGGTTTAGACACTTCGAGGTGGTGTTCATCTTTGATGGTCTGGATGAGTGTCGACTTCCTCTGGACTTCCGCAACAATCAGATTCTGACTGATGTCACAGAGTCCACCTCAGTGGATGTGCTGCTGACAAACCTCATCAGGGGGAAACTGTTTCCCTCTGCTCGCCTCTGGATAACCGCACGACCTGCAGCAGCCAATCAGATACCTCCTGAGTGTGTTGACATGGTGACAGAGATCAGAGGCTTCACTGACCCCCAGAAGGAGGAGTACTTCCGGAAGAGGTTCAGAGATAAGAAGCAGTCCAAAATGATCATCCCCCACATCAAGACATCACGAAGCCTCCACATCATGTGCCACATCCCAGTCTTCTGCTGGATCACTGCCACAGTTCTGGAGGAGCTGTTGAAGACCAGAGAGGGAGGAGAGCTGCCCAAGACCCTAACTGAGATGTACATCCACTTCCTGGTGGTTCAGACCAAAGTGAAGAAGGTCAAGTACGATGGAGGAGCTCAGACAGATCCACACTGGAGTCCAGAGAACAGGAAGATGATTGAGTCTCTGGGAAAACTGGCTTTTAAGCAGTTGCAGAAAGGAAACCTGATCTTCTATGAATCGGACCTGAGAGAGTGTGGCATCGATATCAAAGCAGCCTCAGTGTACTCAGGAGTGTTAACACAGATCTTTAAAGAGGAGAGAGGCCTGTACCAGGACAAGGTCTTCTGCTTTGTCCATCTGAGCATTCAGGAGTTTCTGGCTGCTCTTCACGTCCATCTGACCTTCACCAACTCTGGTGTCAACTTGCTGGAGGAAAAACGAAGGTCTATGATCTTCAGAGAGAAACCTAAACTGAAACACCTCTATCAGAGGGCTGTGGATAAGGCCTTACAAAGTCCAAATGGACACCTGGACCTGTTCCTCCGCTTCCTCCTGGGTCTTTCACTGCAGACCAATCAGAGGCTCCTACGAGGCCTGCTGACACAGACAGAAAGCAGCTTGGAGACCAATCAGAAAACAATTGAGTACATCAAGAATGAGTTTAGTAAAAATTTATCAGTGGAGAGAAGCATCAATCTGTTCCACTGTCTGAATGAACTGAATGATCGTTCTCTAGTGGAGCAGATCCAACAGACCCTGGGATTAGGACGTCTGTCCAAATCCAAATTGTCCCCTGCTCACTGGTCGGCTCTGGTCTTCATTTTACTGTCCTCAGGAGAAGATCTGGACGAGTTTGACCTAAAGAAATACTCTGCTTCAGACGAGGCTCTTCTGAGTCTGCTGCCAGTGGTCAAAGCCTCCAACAAAGCTCTGTATGTCCACAGGTTTCATTCAGTTCTGCTTTGTCAAATGAGTTGATATGGATTCAAACTGAAGGTTTTGTCTCTTCAGGCTGAGCAGCTGTAACCTGTCAGAAAGAAGCTGTGCAGCTCTGGCCTCAGTTCTCAGCTCCCAGTCCTGCAGTCTGTCACATCTGGACCTGAGTCACAATGACCTGCAGGATTCAGGAGTGAAGAAGCTTTCTGTTGGACTACAGAGTCCACACTGTAAACTGGTTTCACTCAGGTCAGGATTTATCATGATAACCATACAAAATCTGACATCAACCATTCAAAAAACAGCTCACCAGATTGAGTCTTGAACTTGTATCTGACACCTGTGTCTCCAGTCTGTCAGGTTGTCTGATCTCAGAGGAAGGGTTTGATTCTCTGGTCCCAGCACTGCGCTCCAACCTCTCCCATCTGAGAGTCCTGGACCTGAGCTACAACCATCCAGGAGAAGCAAGAGAGATGCTGCTGTCAGCTGCATGGAGGGTAGGCGATGTCAGGTATGGACTATTGCTGATGGTTAGGCTAGCTTAGCACAAAGACTGGAAGCAGATGGTAACTATCGCCTTAGCTTTGCACAGATTCTGTAAACAGGGGAAATGGTTAATCCAGCTTAGCATTAAGACTGGAAGCAGCAGAAACTGTTAGCCTAGCCTTTAACATCTGACCGAGCTGCCTCTGACCCTCCTTCTCCTTCAGGGTGGAGCCTGGGGGAGTCCAGTATTTGACACCAGGTCCCGCCAAGTGTGAGTGTGTTTGAAACCAAGCATTCCCCCCATATTTACACTATGGCATCACACAGTCAGATCTTTGATGTGACCAGTCACCATCAGATAATTGTGTGTTGTGATTGTTCTCTCCATCAGATTCCTGTCAACTTGAAGTTGACATGAACACAATCCACAATTTCCTCAAACTGTCTGACAACAACAGGAAGGTGACATATGTGAGGCAGCTTCAGTTGTATCCTGTTCATCTAGAAAGACTTGACTGGTGGCCACAGCTGCTGTGTACAACTAGTCTGACTGGTCGTGGTTACTGGGAGGTCGAGTGGAGAGGACAGGTTTACATCTCAGTGATTTGCAGAGGAATCAGAGCGGGAGAGTTCTGGTTTGGAGAGAATGATCGGTCCTGGAGTCTGAGCTGTGCTGACGATGGTTACTCTTTCTGGCACAATAACCAAAGAACCTCCATCCCCTCACCTGTGTCTCACAGAGTAGCAGTGTATGTAGACTGTCCTGCTGGGACCCTGTCCTTCTACAGATTCTCTTCTAACAAACGGATCCACCTCTACACCTTCAACACCACCTTCACTGAACCTCTGTGTCCTGGGTTCTGGTTCAAGTCCTATGATTCCTCTGTGACTCTGTGCTGAGTTCAGTATAAAGAGGGTGTTTCAGAGAAACGCTGTAGAGCGCATGGTTCAATGTGGGGGGGAGCACTCTTGTCTTTGTTGTCCTTTTTCCCTTTCCAGGTGGGATTAGTATTTGTCCCATGTTATTGGTATAATCCCACATCAGCTTTGTATTTTGAATGGGGATACATCTGGAATACAGTCCTGGACAGGAACTTGTGGCCTTGGCCTATGTGTGGAAAAATCCAGCACTGCTCAGGAAGCCACAGTCCTGCAAGTCTGGTCAAGGTCTGTTGATGCCCACTGCCAGGAAGTCCTTGATATGAGCCTCCGTGGCCTCGCACTCGGTTTCCAAAGTGTGACCCTGATCTCTTCTCCATCATGACTCCCTGAATAAACATCTGCAGATGGAAAGGGGACCAATAAGAACTATAAACTCTCCAACTATTCTGTCATCGACATTCAACACTTTCAATTACAACTCTCAACCTGGACCTCAGACAAGTCTCTCCCAGGAACTGGACTGTGAGATTCCTCACAACCTTTGAACCCTCAGATCTCTCCAACATGTAAACTTCATCACAAGACAGCTCAACTCCTCAAATCAACACATCCCACACAAACACAAACTGTCATTCACAGATCATTTGATCAAGAGAAAACAAAAAACATGCAGCCAGGCCTTTTTGGAAATTTAACAGACGCTGTCGTAAATTCCGAAGATATATGGTTGAATTTTTTAAGACAGCAAAATAGCTGAAGAACAGTTGTAGAAGCAGAAAAAGTAGAGAAAGCAGAAGAGGCAGACACATATTCACACTCCCTGCTTACACACATGCACAAGCGCGCACGCACACACAGGAACACACAAGTACGCACAGACACGTATGTACTCTCACACACATTAAGACTAAACGTGTCTGTCACCTTTGTCATTGCTCAGAGTTACAGACACCACTCTCATGCACAAAATGTACACAACACTATGTATGGTTTTGATCTTTGTGTTTTCAAGTTATTACAGTGAAAAATTAAAGTAAAGATCTTTGATTAGAGCTCTGCATGAAATTTACTTATGTCTATTGCACGTTTAAAGTATTTTTCCAACTGAATTAGATCAATTCATTTTAATTTATCTTTCTACTGAAGACCAGTTGCAAGTTGCAGTTGTACTTCCAATATAATCCAAACATTACAGGTAAGTTTTAAAAATGTAACCTGTCTTTGTGTACATACCACTGTAACAATGTCAGTTCTGCAAGTTTCTAGAACCAGTGTTGAGTAAATTGAAGGAGCTGTAATTTTAGGTCAAGTCATGATGGAACAGAGTAAATCAAGACAACATTGGTAGCAAAGCTGTCAAGAGAGGAACAGCTTTGCATCATAATCCTCATGACTTAATGAAAGGCAAAAAAGGAGAAATATCTTTCCTGTAAGTCTGAGGAAAGATTTTTATCAGTCAGTCATAGTGTATGTCAGGAAGGTACAGTGTCTGTCTGTCCATCAGTCAAACAGTATGTCAGTTTTTAGTCAGGTTTGGTGTCAGTCTTTTCACCCGTCAGTTTATCAGTCAGTCACATATACAGCATATGAACAGTCCGTCAGCAGATATCGTGTACTGTATGGATGAAGCAAGCGTGACGTCACCCATTGGTTTGTGGACTCAAGTTTTGAAGCCAGGAGATCAGCCTTTCAGCATCGCCATGTTGGTTGTTTGGAACCAGAAGCTGACCATTTGTAAAGGATGGAAGGACTGAAGAGGCGGGTCTAACCCTTGAACCCAAGGTCATCGACCAATGTTTTGACACTGGACTTCAGCGTCTTATCAGCCTCATTGGAGACCAAGTCAGTCGATCAAGCTGTCCACACCCCTAAAAATTCCTCTTTTGAAGTGTCATATCTACATAATTATGATTTTTTTTTTTGGTTTTCAGATGGACCACCAGATCTCTAATAAGAAGAATTTACTTTAGCTAATGACATCATATGACTTGTGGAAAAAAATGTATGATCGAAAATGACTATTTTTAACTTGAAGTCAATTGGAGCCAGGAGTTTTTGTAGCCAGCTATCAGTGTTCCACTTTATTTTTTTGCATTGGTGCCATTTTTGAGCCCCACTTGCTTCGATGATGATGCCGACAACACCCTTCTTAACCTGGTACTGGGTCATCTTGAAGGGGCACATAATTTTGCACGTCTGCTTTTTATTGATTTCTCTTCTGCTTTTAACTGTGTTCAACCGCATATTTTAGCTGACCGCTTCTCCAATGTACACTATCTCGACCAGGGTTTAGTACGCTGGCTTGTTGATTTTTTAACTGACAGACCTCAGAGGGTGAAGCTAAATGACTGATTGGTGTGAGAGCTCATTTTTAAAGATCAACGTTTTTAATACCAAGGAAATGGTTATTGATTTTAGGAAGAAGCCTCCACCTATTTCCCCTGTTGTTATTCACAGCCAAGCAGTTGAAAGCGTAAACCAGTATAAATACTTGGGTACCATCATCGACAATAATTTAACGTGTGAGGCCAATACTGAGGCAATCTGTGCAAAAGCCCACCAGCGCATGTACTTTTATCATAAATTAAGAGGTTTTAATGTAGACACTTCTTTTATGAGAATGTTTTCTTTTTATTTTATAGAGTCTGTTTTAACCTTTTCTTTTATTGGCTAGTTTGGGTCTGTCAAAGATAAAAAACGATTAGAGAGCATTATGAGGCAGTAAAATTGCAGGGTCTGATCTTGAAGAGCTCTGTCCTGTATAGAGCCAGGGCCACCAGGAGAGCACAGGGCATCCTGGCTGACCCTAGTCACCCGCTGGCTTGCCAATATACGTTACTGCCTTCTGGTCGCAGATTTTTTAGCAGCAAAGGTCAGAACAAACCGGTAAAAAAATGTGTTTGTATCCACAACCATCGGCCTTTTAAATAATAATATGCTGTGATGATTGGCCCTCGAGACACCAGTGCATTTTATTTATTTACTGTTTATTATTGTGTGTCTGTGTACGGTGTCTTTGCCTGCTGCCTGTTACACTGTATTTCAGTGGTGTGCTGTTTCTCCTGTTGCTGGCTGCACAACAAATTGCCCCCATGGGGGTTAATAAAGTTTTCTAAGTCGAAGTCTTGGTCCATTTCCATATACAGTCTATGGATGTTAGTCAGAGAGTAATAGTCAAGTATGATATCTGTTAGTCAGGTATGGTGCAAGTGCACAGTCACACATGGTGTCAATCTGTCAGCAAGTACAGTGACATATAAACAGTATATGTTTTTTCAAAGTCAGTTGTGTTGTCTGTCAGTTAAGCATAATATCAGTCTGTCAGGTATATTGTATGGTAGTTAAATATCGGATCAGTCTGTCAGTCTGTTATATTGTGAGTGTCTCAAGGAGAGCAAAGTATGGTGTCAGTCACTCACATATGGTGTCAGTCTGTCAGTTAGACAGGGTTTCAGTATGTCAGGTATACTGTCTGTCAGTCATGTATGATATCAGTCTGTCAGTCAGTCATATTGTAAGTGCTTCAGTCAGACATGGTGTCAGTTTGTCAATCAGTCACATACAGTGTCAGTCTGTCAGACAGGTGTAGTGTCAATCATTCAGGTGTGGTGTAAGTCAGGTAGATGTGGTGTACACTCAGATTTCAAGAGATACAGATGGAGGCGGGTGGGAGGCAGAACTGCCAGAGACAGAAAGACAAACAAGAAAAAAGACAGACACTGAAAATAGGCATAGAAAGGCGGAGAGGTAAAGATGTTGACAGAAACTCAGAAAAATAACATAACATCCACACAGACTAGTTTGAAGAGATGTGCAAGAAGAATGAAAGAGGCAAATGGAGAATAGCCAAAGCCAGAAAAATTAATATATTTATTTTATATTTTTTTAACAAGCAGACAAGGGACAGGCAGGGAGACAAATTTGAAGAGATGTAGAGAGGGACAGATGTAGAACAGGTGGAGGGAGAAAGAAAAATAGGATAGGTACAGAGAAAGTAATTTGAAGGAAGGTGTAGAACATGCAGGAAGAGAAAGAGAAACACTGAGAGGGACATCAGGTGGAGATGGACAGACACATTGAGAAAGGAGGGAGGAAAGAGGAAGATGGAAATATGGGCTGAGATGAGAGGAACCAAATATTCTGTAGAAAAATGTCTCTTTGTGCATGTAATGAGTTCTGTCTGACTTTTCCCCCTTAATAATAATTTTTAGGGTCTCATGCTGTGCTGTACACCTTTTCTCTTTGTATGAGAGCTGATACAGGAGGCCCTCTGTCACACCGGTAGATGTAAAAGTTGGGGTTTGATGCACTGGATCATCCAGACTCACAGAAATGGCTCACTTGTTTGTTCTTTTTGTTTGACTTATTCCATGAATTTGGAGATCTAACTACAAAACAGGTCCTAGAAGCCTATCACAAAATACTGAAAAGATCTCTAAGACTGTTTTCAAGTTAATAGCTTCAGGCAGTTCCCTGTTTCGGATGCAGGAAGAAACATCATTTCAGGCAAAGTCAACATCAAATAAACTGCTTAATATTCCACTGTAAGCCCCATGTTAAATTAAATAGAATCACATATGTTAGATGGGCTCCCAATTGAGCTTACTTGATGAAAAATTGATTTGAAAAGACCTTTACATGTGTTGCATTAATTATCTAACTTGTAAAAGTATGGAAGCATGAAAGCGTTCTGACACAACATCAGATTCATATGTGATAAATGCAGTGCAAGTTTATTATATCAGCCATAAACGTGTCTGCCGGGCAAAACATGTATATAGCAAATATAATTTATAGTGGAGTCAAATCTTAAGTTAAGCACTAGACCACCTTTCTGAGTGAAAACGCTTCCCTTGATTTTGCAGTTAGAGCACAGCTTGTTGATTTTTGTGGAAAACACAGTTTAGCTGCTCCCTCTAGTGGTGTAAGCTTATAATGGCAGCTGAATGTGCACATGATTGCACATATGTGAAAATGTAAAAACCTGTCAACACTAATCTGCATTACTTTACAGTTATTGCAAGTTAAACAAGACAAAAACTGATTGCATTACATAAGTACTTCATAAAAATGGTATTTTCTGTTGTCCTAATAAAACTTTACATGGTCCTATAAGTGTATGGCTGTTGATAGTTTGACCTATTATAGCAAGAAAAGCTCAGGTGTAAATGAAGCAAGTAACAAATTAAAAGGTAGCATCAATCCATAAATAATCACACCTAAATTTTGTGTGATTTAGTTTTGCACAAACCTTCTGTTACATAAGTTGTTTGGAAATACTGGTTTAATTTTTTAATTCATTCACCTGTAGTGATGAGGCGAAGTGAAACGTATCGGCTATTCTGCCTTTCTCTGTACAGTTTGCTCTCAGTAGATGCTTTACATTTATACATAGCCTACTCTTTACAGAAATGCCTCACATGCAAAGAAACACCAAGCAGACTGAACAGTGGTCAAGACCTAATAGGATGAGTGTGCTTCTTTATGTATGTATGTATGTATGTATGTATGTATGTATGTATGTATGTATGTATGTATGTATGTATGTATGTATGTATGTATGTATGTATTTAGATACACATAGGGGTTTGTATGAAGGTGCTGCCTGTCTCAGCACCTTCATCCGCAGGGTTGCTAAATAGACATGACAAAGTTACTTGTAACTGGTCTTTAGAAAAACACTAAAATAAAAAGATTAAAACGTAAATATTACGAATAATGACTTAAGACAATCAAAATCAAAAATGAGTAAAAGCCTAAAATGAACGGAAGTCAGGTTCAAAGCCTTTCAAAGTAATGGTCTTTAGGGCGTCTGTGTGTTGGTATACTGTTACTATGGCAACGTGAGGTTGTTTCCTGCAGCTAGAAACAGTGGAGTGGAGATCGCAGTTTGACCACTTTTTGCTGATTTATCTTTTCAAAACAAGGAAAACATTGTCCGTCTGCACAAAACAGTGCATTTTCACTTTATTTGTGCAGCATGGTAAGTGAAGTGTTAATATTAATATTAATTATCATGGGTTCACAGCGCGCTGACTGTCGTGAGGAGCGAACATTATATTAGCTGTTAGCTACCTGGAGTTGTCTGATGTGTTCAACCTAAATCTATCTACTTGACAATGCTATTTGTTATTAATAGCTGCTCTCATAACAGGCACAGGTTAAGACTAGCTAGCATGATTTCACATGTAGCTAACTTTTAAACAAACACGCACGCTTGTAACTTAGGAAGCAGGATGACCTGTGTTTTACTTTTCATTTCCAGCCACCGAAAAAGAAAGCTTCAGGTAAACAGCCTCCAAAAGCGAGGACGCCCACACTGATCGATGGCCTCACGAAGGAAGAGATATCCAAGGAACAGGTCAGAGGTCAAGTGTGTTGTCTCTGTTGGACTGATGCTTGCCTGTTTGAGTAGGAAAATATCACTTATTCCTGACATCAAAGTGATCTGTCCATTAAAGGGGCACTCCATCAAGTTAATATAGCACTTTCT
Source organism: Pseudochromis fuscus (assembly GCA_900323345.1). NCBI lineage: Eukaryota > Metazoa > Chordata > Actinopteri > Pseudochromidae > Pseudochromis > Pseudochromis fuscus. The sequence continues at coordinate 19,222 of OOFC01027870.1, read as the reverse complement.
GTTTCAAGATACAGGTTGAAACAATAAATATCATGGTTGAGACAGTGATATCCTGACTTTTAGTTACTAATATAGGTCAAGCTCTACATTCATGTCTGCTAAAAGACCTATCAAGTCCTATCATGCAGATAATGAAATGAAGCTCTTTTATTCACCCAGAGAGGCCTGAGACATCAACCCCAACCCCTATATATCTGTTTTCACAGAATGGGTAGTGCTCTTTGTGAACATTAAATTAACTCTAGTGTGTTCAATAGAGTGCTCTTTTAGGAAAAAAAAATGGCAATAAGCTACTTGTAGAACATAAAAGCCAGTGAACACGAACATTGTCTGACTATGATCTGCCCACACTGTAATATATTTCTGTATTTCAGCTGGAGGAGCACATTGTGCGCCTTCGAGAGGAGCTGGACAGAGAGAGGGAGGAGAGAAACTACTTTCAGCTGGAGAGGGATCAGATCCACAAATTTTGGGAAATCACAGGGAGAGAATTAGAGGAGGCCAAGGCCGAACTGAAAAACTGGGATAAGGACATAGCAGAGGACGAGCGGTGTCACCAAGTAGAGATCAAGGTAAGAGTAATGTAGAGGATATAGGCTTGCAACTGCATTTTACCCTCCAGAGTATTTTCTCTTTGCTTAGGTATAAACGCAGCTTAAAAGGTATGTTAATTCAGGGCTGGAGTTTATCCATTGGCAGATTTATTAATTGAATTAATTTGATATTGCATGTTTGATTATTTTCTTCCTCATCAGGTGTATAAGCAGAAGATGAAGCACCTCCTGTGTGAACACCAGAACAGGATCTCTGAGCTGAAAGTTGCCAGTTTAGCCTCTGCTGAGGTGATGCATAGCGAGCAGGAAGAACTAGAAAGTAAGCTTTATAAGCAAATGAAGGAAATCAGAGTTGAAACGCAGGAGAGAGACAATGAAGTCCTCTTCAAGAAGCTTGAACAGGTTTGTGTGGCACGCCATGTGTGTTTGTTCATGTTTACATTTAGCCTCAGCACTGCAAACGCCAGCTTGGTTGTTATTTCCACAGAAACATACAGAAGATATGACTACAGCAAGACACAGCTGGGAGAAGAGCGTCGCAGGTAAATAACTCTCATTTTGAGTCACAATCAACTGTTCTAAACTGACTGCGAGTTATAATTTTGCGTTACTTTTTGAGTAGATGTCAGAGCTGAGTACGACGAAAAGCTGTGTTTGCTGCGGCAAGAGCTGCATGACATGAAGATCAGTATGACCAGCGAGAAACAACACCACTGGAACAGCCACGCCAACTGTCTCATGGAGGATCATGACAAAAGTTTAAGGGAACACCGGGAATTTGCTGCTGTCATGGAAGAGGACCAGGAGGAGGCCACTAAAACCTTTGTAATATTGCACATTTCACAAACAAAATGCTTGGAATAATGGTTGAGATTTATTATGATGAATTTACCAAAAGTCTTTAATAATTTTCTTTTGTTGAACTATTTGTTGCAGCGCTAACTTTGATTTGTTTTCTTTTCAAAAAAAATGTCTAGATCAAAGCGTCCACCATTAAAGAGAAGATGCACTTACTGAGGGAAAAAGACTTAAAAAGTTTTTCGCTGGAAAACAGTCAGATTCTTAAGTGTATCTCAGAAATTGAGGAGGAAATTACTGAAATTCAGAAGTGCACTCAACACAATTTTAGTCAAAAGGTTATGTTTTGTTGTGATTTATTTATTTTATTTTTGACTTTAGTGTTGCAATTTCAGCACTTACATTTGCTACTACTAACTAGCATGTTCACCAGTGCAAAGCATGTTGTAATTTCTTGCATAATTTTTTTACAGGATTTCGGTGAAGAGGCCCCAAAAAAGAAACTTGAAGATCTCAAAACACAAATTGAACTATGGGAACAGAAATTCAGAAAGGTACTGTCAATGCTAACGCTCAAATGTTAGTTAATGATATACACCTTGGATGTGGGGTTAATACTTTGTGTGTGCACTTGTGCCCCTGTGCGCAGCTTGAGATGGAAAGGGACATTATATACAACTCCTTCAGTCAGAATATCCAGAACGTGCAGGGGAGAACCAATGGGGAGAACGTACTGCAGGAGAGGGAGGTGCAAGCGCTCATAGACAGCGTGGAGGAGACACAGGCTCAGCTCTCCTCGGTGCTTTCAGCCTCAAATGTGGACCAGACGGCTCTTGCTTCAGTCACAAAAAAAACTGTGGTACAATCATGTTTTTTCATATAGTCTCTCACACTCCTCTACTCTTAGTCGCTGATCCAAAATACATTTTTTGAAGTATTTTGTAAACTGCATCCTGTATAAAGAATGTAAAATTAAATATGTTTTTGCTCGTAGGAGAACCTTGAGTCCAGAAATGCTGCTGTCAAGAGCTTAAAGGACGAAGTATTCGTGATTTCCAAGGTTAGTAGTTTGTTTACTTCCTGAAAGTACTGACATGTGTTTGTTTAACTGATTGTATAAAACTGTGATGGTCAAGTGAAACAAATGTGTATCCGTGCAGGCCCGTAAGGATTTGCTGCTGGATGTTGAAGGAAAACAAAGTGCCCATGGTCCTGGGTTTCTCCCCCAAAAATGAGAAGTGGTGAATCCAGACTGAAACATTTAAAAACAATGCAGTATACTAACCATAATAGAAAACTGCTGTCAGTATCTAGCATATTTTCTAGTATATTTTAGTTTTCTTGACCATTTAAACTAGTCTGTAGCAGTAGAATTTCAGTGTATTGTGCTGCTTTGTTGTTTAGTTTATAGATGTCATACAACAGAAAATAATAATCTTAACACTACAATACAAAAAAATGTCGACTTTATTCACTTCACACTGTCAGACTAAGTAAATGTTTCAAATAAACCGTATTGTCAACTGAAATGTGCTTATGAATTGTTTGGTGTGTGACTGACTCCAAATAAAATTAAAATGTGTACTTATCAAAGCAATGGAGGTGGCGCCCTGTTGGGCTGTGACCATGACATCTAGCAAAACCAGTATCAGCACTTTAGCTTATTTACAGGCTGAGGACTGATCTGTAAAGCTGATGTTTTATCTTGTCAGTGTGTGAGATGTAACTGATCCTGTGTATGAGGTCTGCAAGTTGCTCTGTTACCAAGGCCTGAGTTACCATCTTATTGTAAGCCTTATGGGTAATAAAGACCTATTGTTTGAATGAGCACAGCTGAATGTGTAACTCATGTATTTTATACGTCCACTGTCACATTTTGACAACATATAAACCTGTGAGTGTTTTTAGTATACATCATGATACTACGACTACTATTCATAATAATAATAATAGTTTGACCCTGCGATGGACTGGTGACCTGTCCAGGTGTAGTCCACCTCTCATCCATTGCCAGCTGGGATAGGCTAGGTAGGTTAGGCTGGGATAAATTATAATTTGCAATAATTAGATAACAGAAGGGACTATAGAAATGGAAGAGGGAATATGTGCCCCATAAAAATCTAAAGTATTTACATATATACACTGTTCTCCCCCAGTAAAAGGAAGTGCGAAAGTTTGATAGTCTTGTGTGAAACAGCACCTCCTGCTGGTGCAAGGCTGAATTATTATAGTTAGAGTTCTGAGAGCATGTGTGCTGATGTTCTCTCTGAGGATTATCCTTTTTCATTGTTGCCATGGACACCATGTAACCTTAAGGATTTTTCATGTTATTGTATTTTACTCAGCAAAAGATATAACAGCACTCTGAACTTGCTGTGTAAATGTTAACAAGCTATTTTTGTTTCTTACAATTGATTTGGCTTTGTCAGTAATGAAACAGTGGGTTATAATTCAATGTTTTACTCTTTATTTTGTGCTTGTTGATGCTAATAATGTAATAACAGCTGATAACTTAATAAATTTGCCCTTTTTCAAATGTAATAGACCAATAACATAATAACTGGCCAGTAATGTTGTAGAAGTCCTGAACTGATAACATAACTTTTGGCTAATAACATAATACTTTTATTACATTATCGGCTGTTATTACATTATTGGTTTCAGCAGTGCCTTTTGCAGTTTTACAGAAATGTATGAAAACAAAAGTCACTGTTTTTATTGGAGGAAGTCAATATGTACACTGCTGAGCAGTGAAAACCAGATGCTCATTGTGAGGACAGTAAATACATAGATCTACGTGCGTGTGTCTGAGTGAGTACAATGAAATATAATAGAGTTTAAATATAATTTCAAATTAATAAAAAACAAAATTTGTTTTAAAAAGTGGAACATAAAAGAGAAAGTACATAAAATAAGAGTTTAAAATGGAATAGAAAGAAATGAACTTAGAAACTATTTGACATCATTTTTCAGGGAATACTGAACATTTTTCATGACCTGTCATAGAAACACTGCTGGTTTCAAATAGCACTGCAGGTAGACATGTCTGTATTGTCCTCCAACCATCCACATGTCCAAGCAGTAACCATATCAGGCCATATATTAATATCAAACATCACCATCTATCTTATTAGTTATCTTTAATGCCACATGAAAAATTTTTAAAAATTATGAATTTCTTCAAATCCACAAATTCTCTCCAGTTGTCCGTCATCACATCTAAACTGTGGAGAATGGCACTGATCACTGAACAACAAGAGGGAGAACCATGTTCATTGGTTCAATACAAAAATGTTAAGCAGAAATACAGATATGACATGACATACACAGTTCAATAACAATCGATCTCCTCTTTTGCATCAGCACCTGTCAGCTCCTCAGCAGCATGAGATGCATGTGAAGAGCTGTGTATGTTTTTTTCACAAGCCAATGAGAAAATGTGGGAGGAAAAAGACACAACAATAGTTTTTTTAAAGTGGCCTTGAACTGAGCTCGGTGGTGTAATTAGTTCTCAGGGGAATGAATCTGCTTTCTGTCTGCTGGTTTTCACTTTTCTGTCTCTCTTTTTGCTCTCTCCCATATTCCTCTTCTCCTTTTTTTTCCAACAATATTTCCCTTTGTCTTCCTCAGTATGTTGTCTTTTCCCTCTTCCCCTCTTCCCCCATCCTCCTTGTAGTCTTCCTCCCCTCTGTCTCGGAGGCAGAGCTGTGACTCTCACTGCTCTTTCCTTTGGGAGCACTTTGTGGAAAGTCAACTGACATGTCTCTGAAATAAAAGCAGTACAAACATGTCGAAATCTAAAGAAGAGAGGCCACAGGAAAAAGGAAAAGAATTATACCATATTGTTCATACTTAAATGAATTAAAACTCAAAGCTGAAGACAGATTAATGACCAGACATACACTTGTATCGCATTGACCTGTACACACAGTTGATCCAGTCCTGTGCTCCTGACCCTGCTGCTGTGTTGGTCCAGAAGCAGTGAGACCACAGACTAAAAAATATAAGGACAACCTGCAGCTAATATTCACCTTCTTTATATGTGACCAGTTATGTGCTTTTAAAAGACTTACTGAAGGTTAAAGGCTTTTTACTAATGAGCAGTGGGATTGATTAGATATTAATTATAATAAATATATTTTGTATAAAATCAACAAAAGCTAAATAATTTCATTTGAGATGATACCACTGATACAGTAAAGTCTGTAAACCAGTCTGTTTCCTCTCTGAGTTTCAATATTTCAAGTTTTATTAAACATGTAAAATGAAGAAATAATAATCATCTCTTCATTTTAAATCCACAGTAAAATGCACATCTGGAACCATTAATTATGTTAAAGTGGTGATATCATGTTCTGCCACAAGATGGCAGTCACGGATAACTAATAATAAGTTCTGACTTGAGGCGTAAACTTTGAAAAAAAAAAATAAATGAATAAAATCATCCAGTCCATGAAAGCTGCTTAGTAATTAAAAAAGTGGAGTTGGGAGTGGATCCATCGTGTTATCAAAGATCCTCAGTTGCCTTTCAGTTTTTCTTTGCTGCATTTTGCTCCAGTGAAGCAGTGATAAAATAGGGCAGCCTTCTTTTAGTTTATAAAATGACTGAAAGCACATGACAAGTATTAGATTACATTTTTGAAAACTTCTTCAAAATCACAGATATTACCCTGAAAATAAAAAAAGAAGAAAAAAAACGTATTATATTTAAACAACACTCTGTTCATCCTGACTTTAAACTATGACCGTGTGCAGCTGAAATCAATTTCCTGTCACGGTGTCACTTCTTTATGCAAAATTCACTACTCATTATAGATCAAGTTTTAAGAAAATATATAATCTGAAAAATCTGACAAATAAGTTTTTGTATTCATTTACATGTTGACTTCTCACAGCAGAGGTAACACAGGGGTTACTGCTTGCAATAACAAATGACTCTGATCTAGTCCGTGCCCCGGTCTGACTAACATTCAGCCATCTCTTTAAAATTATCTACATCTATTTTTGAAAAGGACTTGGATATTAAATGTCCTCAAAAGCATATAAACTGATGGCTGATGAGACGCTGCTGGACAGGTCAGTTAATCTACACAGAAAGGAGGAAAGCTCTGTGGAGGCCACCACTGGGCAGGAGAGGAAATTATCATTTAACAGTAAAAAACCTGAATTTGTGCTTTAACGTCTGAGTCTGAGGAGAAAGGAAATGAGGACACCGCAGGAGTTAGAAATAAGGCTTCAGGTTTATGTCCCTCGGTATCTTTTTACTGATTAGGACTGAAATGAAATTGGAAATGACGCATGTGGAGTCCATGAATGTTTTCATAAATAAAAGGCGGCATTTAGGGCGCTGAATAAACTGCACTGACTGCATATGTTTTTATTGAATTTGTAGCCTTTTATGTCCTTTAACCAAACAGATGACAACAAGTGAACATGAGGCAAGGACACAGAGCAGACTGTTCTAGTACAAGCTGATCACACTCGCAGTTTCTACAGCTTTCATTATTCCCCACAAAATGCGTGAGCTCACATCTGTAGGCAGATGAAAAAGTCCATGTTTTTCTAAAAGCCTGTGAGATTTTCCAGTGACATTTTCACGGTTTTTCTCAGTCCATTTTCCTGCAAAGAAAACTTCTGTGGTTTAGTAATATCTCTTGAGGTATCACTGGAAAAACCAGGTCCAGGTTGTTCAGTATTCGTCCACAGCAGAATTTCAAATGCAGTTATTAACCCGATAGCATCAATTTATAGCCCTGCTCCACCTGAGAAATGCGGATGATTTTGAGTCACATTATGTTTTGAACTCCAAGCTGTTTGGTGCCAATATTGATAACCTGTGTTATTTTTATTTCATTTTTTTGTCCGTCCATGTTTAGAATTTGTAAAATCAGCAACTTCTTTAAACTAAACACAAAGAAATAAATGGTGGCCATTGCAGCACATTCATGCAGCACACTGGATCTCATCCTTTCTCTTCATATGATGACTATCTACAACTCTCCTGCTTCCTCTCTTACCCCATCCTCCTCTTTCTCCCTTTGCTTTTTTCTCCTGTCCTTCCCTCTGAAGACCCTGAGCTTGCTAATGAGGGCAGGTCCATAATATCCCCTTCTATCAATGATAGATTACAGTGATACCTTTAATCAATTTTAATAGTCAGAACTTTACTGATATTAAAAAGCTGATCTCTGCACCTATTAGCACCTCTGAGACAAAGACCTTCAGCTATTTTACAGAGAAAACGAGAAAAAAATGTAGATCTGGAGAAAGTATAAAGACCTTTACCGAGCCGAGGTGTCTCTTTCTTTTCTACTGCACAGTGGGTCCTATATAAGATATGTTACAATAATTATAACCCCAGTGTAGGCCCCATAGGCGGCTCAGCACAGCCTCTGCACAGTAAAACCCCCTGAATGACCCGTCTTACGGCTATTACCTGAAATATATGCAGGCATGTCCCTGGATGATAAAGACCCCAGCTCCCATCAGAACGACCCCTTTGGATATTACATCAGTTTTTCTCCAGGCATGTTCGAGGACAGCCTCTGTACGACCCCACGAGCTACTATTGTAGCCTTCCCTTATCACAGTCCCATGGGCGGCTTCTGTTTGCTTCCTGGGCCCCTGGGATGACCACTATGGCTGTTAAACTAATTCTAATCAGGCATGTCCAAGACCAGCCTTTTATGTTCATTGCATGATACAGTTAGGTACTTAAATTTTATTCAGGCTTGACCTAAATGGTCAGGTCCCTGCTGCTACCTAAGGCCCCTCAGTATAGCACATTAATTAAATACAGTAATGTCCCAAGGCAGCTTCTTTACGGTCATACACACACACACACACACATACATATATATATATATATAAAAATAGCATGGTGCCAACTTGGAGTCAGTATTATGGAGTTTTATGGAATTTTGTAAGTGTTTCCAGGACAGGTAAGCTCAGGAAACTTGGCAGCATCACAGGGAAAAAGACCATTTCATCAATGGTTCAGTAGAAATACAGCGGCATGCATCTTTTTTGTTCTGCCAAATGATTCCCAGGCGAACACGAGTGCAAATCACTCAGTTTATGAATACTAGAGATCATTCTTTTATGTCATGGTCACAGTGTAGACTCTGTAACAGCTTCCCAATATGTATTTTAGGAGAACAAACTTTCTTACACCAGCCCACCGTCAGGCTAGTATCAGATATTACTTTTCAAGGGGCCCCCGTGGGAATGTCAGGGTATTGGAGTTATCTCTCATGACTTTACTAAGTGAGGGACAGGAAATGGGAGGGCAGAGGCAGTGACAGTAAAAGGGAGAAAAATAGAGGCACAGAATGAGTGGGGGTATGAAACCTAGATGGAGAAATTTGAAGAAAAAGGAGAACAAAAAAAAGAGAGAGGCGGGAACATGATCAAACATTGTCTACTTGTACTTTTCCCTACGGCAACTCTGTCTGTGTCTGTGTGTCAGACTGAAACAAGCTGGTAAACGGTTTTGAAAGTGGGATGACTGTGGACAGTCTGAAATAGCTCACAAGTCCAAGCTATTTTCCACAAAGGCTGAAAAGTCCCATCCATAGTTATTATATTCTGCATATGAGAAGATTTTCTGTTTGTCTTGGTTTTGATTTGCTGAAAAGATCTGGAGATAGGAACAGAAATCATCAATTTGTCGTGATGACTTCAGTATTTATATTTGTGGGAGAAATCAGAGTAATTGCTGCTTATTTTAGACATGCTAGTGTTGTTTTAAGATATATTTAAAACTGTGTCCTGTCCAATGAAACAACACATCTTGTTTCCCTCAGGACTACATGGTGCAGCACTCAGAAAAGTCCTCATTCTGCTGTCAGCACCACAGGAGCTGTCCAAGGTGCTGAACCCGGTTTGCATCAGCTGGACATAGGGAGCTTTTATTGCAGATAGATGAAATAGTTAGGTGTCCACATACTTTTGGCCATCTACTGACTGATTACGTAGGCACACTTAAACTTCAAAAGTGGCAAAGTAATCACAGCTAAGTCTGCACTGAATCCATTGTTGCAATCTCACTTTGTGTCCACCTAATTTTCTTTTTTTCCTCATTTTGTCTCATCCTCGTCCTCTATCTGTGACTACACTGCTCCCCCCGTCCCACTTTCTCTCTATTCTTTTCAAAAAGAGACATCTCTACAACTTTTATCCTGTGTTTGCAGCCTTTGTGCTCTTTGTCTGTCTGAAATCCGCCTCTTTTTAAGTGATACTCTTTGTTTCACAGAGAAAAATGTGGGCTCGCCCTCCAACCAATAAGAGGTTGCAGGTCAAGAGTAATAAATTATAAAAGAAAAAAAGAACAAACGGCATCCTAAGAAATGATAGGGACCTTTATCAAAGGGACTGGGTAGCATAGTAAAACTTGTGCAAACATCTTATCCTTTAATGGGCAGTGTTCAAATGTTAACACCTCCTTGCTCATTCCCCCACTCTCTGTTTTAAGAAAAAGCAAAAAAACAAACAAAAAAACTCTTAATTTATTTGCACTGATTTCTTTTTGTTCATAAAATTGTCTTTTTCATCTCACCTCAAGATAGCAAAAAAAACAAACAGTAAAAAGCAGCATTATTCACAAGTCAGAGTTTTTTTTTTTTATATATATCTGGAGCATCACTAACATAATGTTATGTGTTCTTAATGTTTTTAATAGATGATAACATTTGAAAAGTGAAACTATTACAGTAGGACACTACTGGCCATAATAAACTAACTTCAGACTTCAGAGTTGATGATAGGCTTTTTTTTTAAACTTTGGATCTGCTCAGCTACTTTCTGGAAAGTACGTTACCAAAAACAAAACAAAACAAAAAATATATATATAACCCCAGACATCCCTGTCCTCCACAATCTCTTCCAGCTCATCCCAGGGGATCCCCACTGCTCTCAGGACAACTGGGAGATTTAATCCCTCCTGCCAGACTTGGGCTGACCTCCAGCCAGTTGGCTGTGCTTCCACTAGAAGATGACCACCTCAACTGGCTCCGCTGTGGTGAGGCAGCAGCTCCTCCTGAATGGTTGATTTCCACACCCTATCATGCAGGGTGAGGTCCACCACCCGGCAAAGGAAACTAATTTCAGCTGCTTGTATCTGCAATCTCCCACAGCAGACCAGTACAGCGATTGCATTACTGCAGCTGCTGCTCGTCTTCCTGAGCCTTGTCGTGGCAGAAGCACTTGAGTGGTCTAGTCCATATCATCTGGAGCAGTGAGCTCCTGCTAGGGTCTCCCAAGGCTGACAGATCTGGTGGGAAGATCTAGACACATACGATCCAAAAACTACTGGAAAACAGTAGAAAGTTTACCCTGCATGAATCAGGGTCTCCTGGAGCTACGTCTTGAGTCAAGTCTAGAGGTATAGTGGACATACAACCTGCAGCAGAAACAAACAGGTGAGATACATTTATGTAGTTATTTATGTTAACTAATAGTGGATCTACCAGCCAATCACAGGGCTCTGCAGAAGCACAGTAAAGTATATGAGCAAAGATTAAGTGTGTGTAAAGCTGACTGCAGCAGATAGCACAGCTTTGTGCCATAGAGAGAGAACACCAGTATAAAGAGCCATACTTTTCCCATGTTGGTTAATATGAATCCATCCAGTGGCCCCACGATGATGATGATGATGATGTTGGTTGTATACTAGAATATGAATACGTTTTAAATATTTAAGCTTTGCAAAAATACAGGTGCTACAAACAGCTCAATAAAATGAATCCACTTGACATCCTGCAGATTAAATTTTAATGGGTGTGAGTTAAAGAAAGAGACGTGGCGACTCTGTACCTGTGCACAGCGCCCGCCCATGTGTGTCTGTTTGTGAATCTGTCGGACACACGGCGTATTAAAGTTTCACGGCCGTTCGGTTTGAGCTGGCTCTTGCTCTCACAGCATGTGAATGACTGCGATGTTGTACGTATATGTGTGTATGGGTGCGTTCAAGTGCGTAAGACAGAGTGGGCGAGGGCAAGCATGTGTGCAGTACGTTCGTTAGTGTCCATACACAAGCTTGTATGTGTGTGTGTGTGTCAGTGCATGGCTGAGTGTGTGCTGTGTGCGTGTGCTATGAATATTTGATGTGCTGCTCAGTATTCATGAGGGAGAAAGATAGGGAGAAGCAAAGAGAGAGAGGAGATGGAGAGGTGGAAGAAACGGGGATGAAGGGAGATTTAAATCATCCGACAACAACATATGGTTTCTATGACCATAACACTGTTGTTATTTAATGTGATTACAGCCGTGGCCGATAATGGCTGCTCCAGCGCCGTGAAGTGTAGTAACAACGTGATACAGAAAGGGAGGTGCTGTTCTGAAAACTGGGATTTTCACTTGTTTTTCCATAAAGAGCTTCGTAATTAAATTTAGCAGGATTCCTACAAAAGCTTCATTGTTTCCTTCTTTTTTTCTAATCCAAATTTTGATTCCTCCCCTTAAAACAGAAGTGAAAAAAGTCAGAATTGAACAGGACGTTGTAATTAAATAACAGTGGAAAAGTACTAAATAAATAAATGATGGCTCAGCACGATCTGCCTCATGAATCATTCAGTCTCATTACACAACACTTCACTGGTGGCTCTTCATGATCATGATCTTCAGTTTTGCGTACTGTACTTCCTGAAATAGTGTCCAGAGCCTTTATTTACCTCAGCTGTGGACAGAGGTGGACTTCATTTTGAAGCAGGCTTTTATAATTTCATGTTTGATAAGTAGAATTTTTAGCCTTTAATAGGATCAGCAGTAGATTGGGTCAAGATATTGAAATTAGGCTGCTCGTTTGAGCTCAACATTTCCCATATACACTCATATTTATTTAATTTACCCCTCTCTTTTCCTCTGCCTCATTATGAGGTCTAGCTTGTATTTGCTAATGTTGACTACAAGTTGCTAACAGATCAAATTTATGCAAATATAGTGATTATTACCCAACTTTATCCTTTCTGTTTCTTTTTTTAATGTTTCACAGCGTGTCCAGTCCACTGTTGATGATTAAAGCTGCTGAGAGTTTTTATCCAATGTGGTTAGTATCTGTTTAGAGAGAAAATAACATTATCTACGTGTTCACTGATCTTCTAGAGAACATGAATGTTTGTACTAAATATCTTGTCACTACATGTAACTGATTAACTGCTCCCTGAAACCCAATCCTAGCAGGTTCACATAGATATAAATTGGGAAATACACACAAACGTCTTCATCATACTTCCTAAACAGGACAAAAAGAAATGGCTTGTGGTGTAATCGAAGCTGATAGTGCCTGAACTGTGGGGGGAATTAACATATTGAGACTGACTCAAACTGATGCACACACACAGTGAGAGAGGTAGTTGTATTGGATTTTACCTCACTCAAACATTTAAGAACCTCTTAAAGAGTTCTGCTTTAATGTAACTGCAGTAACTTGTCGCGCTGCCATTAGTGCTGCTGTCTGGTTTCATTATGCAAACAGGGGGAAAGAGCCTCACAAGCGAGCTGTTCACAAAGTTTGGGAGTGAACAAGCTTTGCTACTTTTGAAACCCGGCCAGTGCTATCTGGAACTAAAGGTACAATCACAGCCCAGCTTTGTGCCATTAACATACAGCAAACATTTCACTAATTCTCATACTCCCTAACTTCATAGTTTTGTTCAGTATATCTGCCAATCATTTGTTGCTTAATTGGCCCAAATACCACGAACAGAACTTCTCTGCCATCCACACAAAAATGGTCTTTGGCTGAAATATGTGTTACGTGTCTCAATTTTGTCTCCAAAGGTTTGGGTAATTTGGTTGTTTGAATTTAAAGCCAGTGCTTGGTTTTTACATGCTCCTGTCTGAAATCAACTATGAATAAATGATAACAAAAACTTACTAGTTCCACTTTTGGAAACTCTCATTCTGGCCGATCACATTCCCACTGATGATGCTTCAGAAACAAGAGAGACAGAAAAAAAATGGCATCATAGAAACAACACAAACACCCACTCAAGTGTTTGTGTTTTATAGCTTTAACTGCTGCTGTATAACTACACAAGCAAACTGCATAAGAAATAAAAAAAGGAGCAAATGAAATTTTAATGTTCCCTGTGGGGTGGTTGTGTTATTATACCAGTAAAATAAGCTGAGCTACAACAAAGAAAATTAATAGAATATAAATAAGGGTTGAGCAAATTGGATGTAAGCATGACATATTGTAAAAATATGAGCAAGCATCAAAATATAATCAATTTGCACTAAGCATATATGAGGAGTACTGTTATACACGCATACTATTAGAAAAAAAATGTTGCAAAAATACATACATATATAACTGTTTTAATTTAGGTACTGAGCAATATTGTGCAGCAAGCTAGGCGGTCATTATCACAGAGATAAACCCAACTAGGTGAATCAATTGAAGTGGACCTCATTGCCCCGAGCAGCAGCCTGTACATCATCCTGCTCATTACACAGCTACTTACCAAAAACATTAATCTTTAGGCACAAAAATATCGACTCGGAATAACTTCATTACAAGCTCAAGTCATTTGCAAGCTTTTGCTAACAAGCTAATTTAACAAGCCTGCGACCTCGCAAAGCATTTGTCACGAAAATCCATGGCTTTTCTTTGGCAGATGGATTTATGGTGAACTTCTCAGATTTAAACATGAAGCTCATTTTCTACAGAGTACTTGGTGGTGGTGGAAAGCTGTGGGTGAGAGGTTCAGTTTATTTAATTATTATTTACACGGTGCCTAATCATGACAAAGTAATCTGAATGTTTTAAGATAAATCCAGCAATCCCTTCATGAGCAGCACATGACGAGAGCGGGAAGGAAAAAACTCAGGGTAGGCAGCTGTCTGCCTCGACTGGTTGGGCTGATGGGGGAGCGGTGCACAAGTGTCCTGTGTTTTAGGAGACGCACAGGCCACCTGAGTGGATTCCAGCACAACTTAGCTGAATTACTCGCCCCTTTCGAGCGCCCTCCTGCACTTTACATCGCCATCGAGTGCGTCACGCTGAGACAGATGCAGGACTGAGAGGCGGGGACTCCCACAGTATTAGAACTCATGCAGGCGATGGCTCTTAGCAAACCATAGGGGAATTCACAAGGTATTTTTATCTCTAAAAGACTGCAATCCACTCTCAGTAGTGTCTGCTACATTTTTAATAAATCCAATGCATGTGTATTTTTGCTACGGGGCTCTAACAGACTTAACACTCCTGTGAAGTTAATGTGCTGTTGCTGTAAATCAGAGGAATTACATAGAAGTACATGGGTAGAGAGTTGGATCAGATACTGGTGCTGGTATTGGTGAATCCCCAAGACAGAGACGTATTTGAAGACATGTTTGAAAAGGCTTGGAGTACCACTAACACTACTCTGTTTACTTATTTCCTAGGTTTACAATCTACATATCTGTTGAAGGGAAGTCATGCATGAGACAGGCCTTTCTAATAATTTCTTGTTTGATATTGTGCATATTGGGTGGGAACTGCTCATTGTCTTGATGATAGTGTGTACCATGGGGTAGTGGGGTAGATCAGTCTTGGACACGAGACCGGTCTTGTGACCACTTTGTAAGGGTCTTGGTCTCATCTCAGAATCGGAGGCATTTTTACTCGCTTTTGTCTCGGTGTCGGACAGGGTGGACTCGGGTTTTTTGATCAGGACCGGTCAAGACCAGGTCAACACTACTGTGATAAGTGTGAATGTAGCTGCTGCCTTCCTGGTGTCATGTGGTCTTTGTGAAACCTGTAGTGACATGCCCCCTGTCACTAGTGTAACATCATGGGTATAGGCCCCGGTGCCAAATTTTTTTTGTGCCCCCACCCCCGCCTGAAACACAAGCGCACCTTGTTTTTTCTTCCTGAAATGAGAAACAACTCACCTCACACCATCCTCCACT
>OOFC01027863.1:2986-15502 GCA_900323345.1 Pseudochromis fuscus | reverse complement strand
GCCATTCATCTTAAAAGAACCGCATTTCTTTTTTACTTTGGCTTGATGAGTGGATGTGTCGCTGCCCGTTCGTTTCGCCATGATAAGGGGTTAGCATTTGCGTCTCTTAACTCCGCCGCACCGTTGTTAGCTAGCTAACCTGCACGGTGCGTATGGGCAGGGCGTATATGCAAACACTGTCAATGCTGTGATTGGCTGCATAGCGTAAGTGAACTGTATCGTATTATTGGCTGGACACCTGTCACTCATTGAGTTACGTTGCAAAATGGTAGAGAAAACAATATTATTGGTCTAATTAACTAGATTCTATCAGTTCTAAAATTAGATATTAATTAATACGTTTCTGTTGAATTTTATTTTGTGCGTTGCATAAATTTTCTTGTGCGCTGAGTATGTGCAAGCAGTGCGCGATTGCACACGCGCGCAGTTTAGAGGGAACATTGGTTGGAAGTGGGAAAAGGAAGAACTGATTTCATTTTGGGGGTGATCCGCAACACCGTCTGGATCGAAGAATTTTTTTAAGGATTCTCCTCGCAAAGTCTCTCCTCGACGGCGTCCATCTTGATATGCTAGCGCAAGAGCAATGCAGTTGCTCCGCGCCCAGGCGATGCACTCACATTTTTGGAGCTGCACGCGGACGCCTCCGCGCCTTTCCACTCGAGCGCTTCCCGACGTGTTCTATGACATTTACGAGACGCGGACCCTCGCGCACCAACATGGTCATGCGGACGCGGAAAGTATCGATTGGCCTTAACAGTGCTTGGCGGAGGTCTGCGCTCTCAGAGCGCTTTTCTAGTTATTACTTGATTTAACGTCTGTATTGGAGTGTTTGCTACCGGACATTTGAATTTCCCCAAATGGGGATTAATAAAGTATCTATCTATCTATCTATCTATCTATCTATCTATCTATCTATCTATCTATCTATCTATCTATCAGCACTTTGATTGACAGGTCAATGGAATGAGACTACTGGTTGAATATTGTCTAGGCAAGATGACAAAAGTCATATAATTGATTTTTAAGAACCAGAACAAAAATGTGATTTAACTTTGATATAATAAAAGATAAAATAAAAACAACTGAATTTTTAATCATTTTTTTTTAGCTGACATCAAATGAAGAATACAACCAGTGATGAAATCCACAACATTAAAACATTTTCCATTTCCACTTTATTTTGTAATGGATTCTGTTCACATGTAGTGTTTTGAGAGGACTAAAGTTTGTGTGTATGGGTGTAGTTGTGTTTGTGTTTCCTTACATCTCTGATCTCCTGGCCGGCTCCCTTGTAGGCCTGTAAGCCGGTCAGGATGCTCTCAGAGTCCTGGAGGACTGAGTTCACCTGGTTCCACACCTCACGCTCTCCTTCTGTCGGCTGTGCATCTAACACACAAAGCACAATCCGCATTAATATACACACACACACACACACACATATCAGAACAATGGTTAGCCATACACAAAAATAACAAACAACACATTACAAACATTTAAATTGTTGCCTTTTCACATCAAGAATCAATCTTCAAATGACTTGTATATCGAACACTGCCGTTTTGATTTTTTTTCCACTTTCTTTCCATTCACATTGATGTGAAATGGCTTTAATTAAATAAAATAATAATAAAATAATTCACTGGGGAAATAGAGGGATATGTGCTGAATGTTTTTGCTGCTTGAAAGAATTTTGCTTAAGGGATGATTACAAAAGAGAGAAATAACAAAAACATTCAGCATGAGGAACAATGTGTGGGTCAAAGCTGAAAGCATCATTTCATTGTATCACCATACGAGTCCATTTACAGTCAAACGCTATAATCTGCTGCCTTGGACATAAAAGTAGATGTCTTTAATTTGAAATGCAAGCCAAACAAATGACATCAACTGTACTGAAAACATAAGAAATGTCGACATAAATATTAAACTCTGCTGCAGACTGAATGGATCTATAATGTTTTCATTATACTGTGAGTAAATACACAGCGAGAAGATGCATTTAAGGCATCACGACTTCAAAAAATGTATATTTCCTGCTATTAACACACAGAAATCTTGCGATTCTGGGCAGCAATATTTTAATACGCGACTGTAAATGTTGTATGGGTGTATATGGTGTGTTTTGGAAAAGCTCTTGAATAGACATGTAGCTGCAGTAAAATCTGGTGCAAACAATAAACTGATGTTTCAGCCAGTCACTGAAATAAACAGAACCGCGGTGCTCAGCTGTGTCTGCAGCCGACACACACGTTCTGTGACTTTCTGTTTTCTATTTGACATGTGCTTCAACTATTTACAATGTTCTGCAGAACCGACATATTTGTAAATAATCTAAAAATATCAGCGCTGACAGCTCAGTTCACTGCAGATGTTGGAAAACACTGTCATAATGTGTGAGCTGATGCATTTTCTTTAATGCAGAACAATCAGTGTAAGGTGTCTGCAAACTTTGGCTACCATGTCCACACAGAGCAACGTTGTACAGCTCTAAACATAGAGCATCACTGACATTAAAACTCTGTGTCTGAGGTCTGTTTTGCATTTCAAAAACCTTCCAC
Organism: Pseudochromis fuscus; assembly: GCA_900323345.1. NCBI lineage: Eukaryota > Metazoa > Chordata > Actinopteri > Pseudochromidae > Pseudochromis > Pseudochromis fuscus. The sequence goes on along the minus strand of OOFC01027863.1, from coordinate 12,944 downwards.
TCCCATCATTTCCTCTTTGCTGAATAAACAAAGCCTGAGGTTGGCTACATTGTGAGAGCAGCTGAAATGCCACAGCGGAGGCGTATTGTTTTTTGTTTTTTGTTTTTTTTTTTTTCTGGAGGAGGTCTCAGAAAAAAGGACAAAGCAGATTTATTTGCTTTGTTAAAAAAAAAAAATCTTATTTTTCTATTGTGTATGAACCTTAGAAAGCCGAGCAGTAATGAAGTTACTGCAGAGATGAAATATGGAGAAATGTTGAACACTTCAATCATGAGTTAAAACTGATTATTCAATTTAATGACAACTAAAGAAAAAGTTGTTAGTGATCACATTGTGTATGAATCAAATGTGTCGTGAGTACACAAAGAGGGGCATGCAGACAAGTTAGTAACAGCACACAGCAACGGTCAGGGGTCAGATCCATTCTTCTTCAACTTGCCAAGCACAGAATAGATTTCCCTTTGTAAAGCCAAGCTAAAATCAATCTTGAATTATAATAACGGTCTTCAGAGGCAACATTAGAAATTCAAAGGAGAAAGGTTGACAATCCAGCGTTTGAATGAGCTGACCCCTGACCAGTCAGAGCAGCTACACAGAGGATAAAGGAGGAGTGATTTGGGGTAAAGAGAAGAAGGGGATGGGAGAGGCTGGTCAGGCAGAAGGACAGAAGACAGAAGCTGTGCTCACTTTCAAAGTCAAGGAAAAAGTTTGGCCCCTGTTCAAGCTCAGTACAAGTGAGCACTTTTAACAGATTCCCCATTTGGTTTCTGCAAGAGAGAAAGTCAGAGAGAGAGAGAGAAAAACAGAGATAGAGAGGGGAAGAAAAGTATGTGTAATGTTAAAAAGTCATCAAAAAGGTTATTTGTCCAGAGATCAGAGCTGAAGAGAGGAAGATCACGATCGAGCAGAAGAAACAGGAGGAGAGGAGGCAGGGAAAAAAGCGAAGGAGAAAATAGTGGAGCAAAAGCAGACTCCTCCGTGGCTTCATCAGACCCACTGACAGAAAGGAAACAGCTGAGCAGGTTACACCTCCTCCCCTCCCCACACCTCCTCCTCATCCATCTTTACTTCCACTCCTCCACCAGACTTACTCTCAAAGTCCAGGAAAAAGTGTGGATAGTTCTCTATTTCCCTTGTTAGGACTTTTAGCAGGTTACCCATTCCAGCAAACCTGATGGTAAAATAGAGTGTTAAAAAACAGACAGTTCATTTTGACATGAAATACATTCAGTGTGTATCAAAACACATTGTATTAAGAGAGACGGTCATTTTAACTTACAGGGTGAAAATATGTTTATTACTGAAGTGGGGCTGACACCCAACAGAAGTTGTTTATATTTGGTATGACTGAAGTAGGGGTGCAACGATTAGTCGACAATAAAAATAGTCACTGACAAATTCAATTGTCAGCTGTTGTCACCAGAAGTTTTTTTTCCACAGGAGTGAGTCATCTCCCTTCAATCCTATCTCTGCTCAGTGTTGCATAATAACATTCAGCAGCATGAAAACAATACAGTGCTGGCTGTGATGGATACAGTAAAGTAAAGGTCTCAGTTCAGAAAAAATGGAATTTATTTATTTAGATTTTCTATCAAATCTGTCCTTCGATAAGATTTTTTCTTCTTTACTTTGTGTATCAGTGTAAAGTTGATTAAAAGGTGCATTTTTGAATTAAGTATTCATCTTTCTAGTCTTTATTATTAATGAGCACATAATTTAAACAACCTCATGCTAAAATTAAAAGCTGATAGTTAAACAATTCATAACCCGATAAGTAGAGTAATCATTGATAATTAATCGACTATCAAAGGTTGCAGACCTTAACTGAAGTACTTTTCATTTAAAATGATTCCAGGCCAGTTTAAAGCAGCTTTTCTGGTGGCCTGTGTTTATTAATGGATCAATTACAGGAGACCAACAGTAGGACAGGGTTCCTTCGTTCAACCGCAAATGTCATTTTGGTGGAAGTTTCTAGTTTAAGTCCAAGACAGTCGATATTTTCACCTGCATTTAGAGCTGCAACTCAGATTAAAAAAAATGTACAGTGTATGGCTGCTAAACACTGGAGTACGGTTATGGGACTGACTACATATGACTCATTTACTTTGGACAACAACCATCCAGTAAAATTTCCACATAGAAGTCTGAGTTGTACTGAAGGACAGGTTTTCCACTCATTCAGAAATTTTTGAACTGGAATTAACAGTTATTTTAGTTATTAGTTAATTGATAAAGTATATGGACCACTAATGGCTTGAAATTGATGAAAACTGTTGACATCTCAAAATGGTTTGTTTCATCCAAACAGTTCAAAACCCCAAACTATCTTTTTTTATCTCTTCTGTTTACCAAAACAGAAGACTGAAAAATCATCAGACATTCACAATTAACTCACAATTCCTAAAATATTTAATTTTGACTGTTAACTAACTGTTCGATTAGTGAAATCATCTTTTAAACTAATCTCATTTTACAGAAGGGATCTGAAGGAGAAATAAGGATTTTCTAATTGTCCCACTATTGCCACTTAAACCTCATTATATGAGTGAAATTTACAACTTTGTCATCACACTGTGCTGTTGTGCGTATGAATGTGTTTCCTCGTCACTAAAGGGGCTGAGAAAGCAAAAATTTTCCCTCCACTTTCACTGAACAAAACCCCAGAGCATCTGAACCACTTTCTCTTTTGGATTCAGGCCTTTTTCCAAACGCAGCCAAACTCAGAGATGTAGTCCTGAATTAAAGTTACACTCTATAAAGCTTTTATTGGATGCAAACGGCAGAAGGTAGGTAGCAATTTCCAGGGAAAAAGTCTACCTCCCTCTGCCATGGAGGGTGGTCACAACCTCTGTAATCACAGCAGGAGTTAAACTTACAGCAGCATAATATGAGGCCATGACTGCAGTAAAGGGGAGACCATCACAGTGCATCATGGGGACAAAAACATTGAAATGACAGCGTTGCTGAAATCAGAATATTTTAACAGAAGTTATATTAGGTGGAAAAAAATTCTAAAGACAGCCTCTTAAAAACATGTAAAGGTCCATCTTTATTTAGATGAGATGTTTGCTGTTCAAAGAAACTAAGAGGGCACCACAGTCTTTTCTTCTCACACATTGAGATCTAACTTCACAGAGTGTAGTGAAAACAAAAGAAACACTGTGCTGCAGTGTGCACATGATAATCACACTGCGTCTCTCTGCATAGCCTCCAGCCAGCTCTTCACTATTTTTCAATCACAGCATTCATCTCTCATCTCACACACATAACTAATTCATGTTTAACTGACAGTTTAGATAATAAAAAGCTGCACACCGTTCTCACAGTCGCTGCTTTGATTCTGAGGAAATTATATACCTTACAATATGTCTGATCGTCTATTTCACACAGCTACAAATCAATCTTGATTAAATGCAGGGTTCTACCAGCAGGAGGCAGTGTTGATTTACATTTATGTTTCACTCACACGGATTAAAGTTGCACTGTAACTGTGTCATGTTGGTACATGTGCTGCAGCAGCCTTATTTTTTCCAGGCGAACCCTAACCTGCGGCTAAAAGTTTTCTCAACAGTCTCACTAGTCTATTCTCCAGCCAAACCCTGGATACTGCACCCTGAGGAACCTGATAACCATTAAAACTGGCAACAATGGCTAAAGGGAATGTTTTTCTCTGGGAGTCCATAGGCCATGTGGCATTAATACAAATCTCAGTTTAATATGAATTTTCATTCATTTTAGCACATGTCACAAAAACGATGTAATTTTAAGTATTTTAAGCTTTTAAGCAATGCCTTGAGGGAACTCTTTCAGATTGTCTTACACTTTGGATATTGTTTGTACTACACAAGAATTGCTTTAAAACACATCCAGAGAACTGATGAACAAAATAAACAACAAGGAGGAAAAATATTCACAGGTTTTCAGCACAGACTGTATGAGGTTGCCACTGTGACGTCCCTCGTTGGTTTATGGTTGGTTTTGAAGACACAAGTTTGGCATTTGAACATTGCCATGTTGGTTTTGGGAGCCAGAAAAGACCATATTTGGATATGAAGGGAAGAGTGAGGAGATGTGTGTGACCCTTGAACCTGAGGACACTGTCCAATGCGTATGAGATGGGAGTTCATTAGTGAATGAGCCTCCAAACCACCTGTAAGTGATTGGAGACCAGGCCTGTCAATCAGCAAACTGCACCCCTAAATATCTCTTTGAGTCTTTGCAATAAAATAACTTTAGACGGACCACCATATCACTAATAAATGACTTTAGCAATGAAATCAGAATGAAAAAATCACTGAGTATTTCGTAATTGAAAATGAAAATTTTTAAATTCAAATCAATTATCAGCATCTTGTGGTCATTGGCAGTATTGCACTTGCATTTGTGCATTAGCTTCACTTTTGAGACCTGTTGGCTACATCCAGCTTTTATACACAGTCTATTGTTTTAAGTTAGGTTTAAAGTGTGTGTTTTGTTTCATTATTATTGTTCAATCAATATCAATATCTTCTTACCTTGTATGTTTTTATGTTGTGTAAATATATTCTTATATATGTGATACTTTCTTGTATTGTATGCTATTGTATCTCTTATCATGCACAATGAGCCTTTGCTTTTATTTTGAAGCACACCAAACATACGGCTGCCACATGAAATGTGCTACATAAATGAACTTGAGTTTTATCTTCTCTAAAATTGCTGCTGCTCCTCCCCTCGGTCCAAACTACATCCCTAAAACCTGTATGAAAGGCACTCTGTTACACAGCAGCTGCTCAGCACAAACATGAAGCACACTGTTCTGGAGTATAACAATACAGAAAACTGGCAGGTTAAACATGGCTGATGTGTATGCAAATGTATGTCTCCAACAATATCCTGTGACAGTTAAATGTGGGTTTTATTCCCCCCTCCGAGACAAACAAACCAGCTCAGACTGCTTTCTCTTTAATTTCTTGCTTCTCAAAGAACGAAAGGAGGAAATGAAACAACAAACAGGACTCCTCAAACTGAAAATATAACATACACTCAGGGGATAATAGAGTAAGAAAAATCACACTATGAGAATTTTTTCCATCTGATTGAGTGTAAAACCTGTCAGCCTCAAGCACATGAAACATAAAAGACAGAGTATGCATAACATCCACATTCTCCTCCCCTGTTTATTTACTTGAAGAAATATAATGACACACATCGAGTTTGCTGCTGTTTTAACAGTATGGTTGAAACAAACACTCAGGAGGATTTTCTTGCATTGACAAAGTGAACTGACCTTTTCCACTGAAGACATTTTCAATCGTAGCTTGGTCATCACAATGATTAATAATTAACAAATGTTTTTATGGTTTATATTGCACAAAATCAGGAAACTGACACATTGAACTTCTCTACTCATGTTTATTATTATGTGCACTATCTCTCTGTTCATCATCATCCTGCCATGTTTAGTACTTGTATTTTATCAGGCACTTTGCTATATGAATTTCCTTTGGGGTTAATAAAGTATTATCTGATCTTAATGTCATTTGTACCTGTGCACAAAATTAGAAACAAAGGACATGTGTTGGCATCACTTGCTTACAGTTTTCAGTATAAGTGCCTCTAACTTGTCAGTGCAACCCATCCTAGGTTACATGTTGTGATTTAATAAACTGTGACATAGTTTAGGTGCAAATTTTCTTCCCTAAGTTACAAACATATTTAATTATTTTCTTGTTTAATACAGTGACATAGCCTTATATTTCAGAAAGTGTCCTTTTCTATGCTTTATATTTTATTTCTCTTGCTTATATTAAACTGACACGAAGAAGACGGGATGGGTATGAATGCTGCTACTTTTTTAACATAAAAAATCCAAGAGACAAAGAACAGAGATGTGAGAGTGCAGCAGGCATGAGAGTGTGCAGAGAGCACTGAAACATAACTTAATTTGGTACCTATGTAATGTAATCTGGTGTAATTCAATGGTTTAGCAGCTGTGTGAGTTAAAATACAGATGCACACTCAAGTCTGTCCAGTACAAGGATTAACCTGCGACGAGACATATGCAGGTTTAATGCACGTTCATATCTATATCTCAGCTTCACAGATCCATTAAAGTCTCTCTGTTACATGAGACTTTCCCTTCTTCAGTCTTACCACCAGAGAGGGAAGGGAAAAATCACACAGGGAATTTTCTTGTCTGTTTGGTTCCTCTTTCACAACCACTTATCTATATGGGCACAAACGAAAGTGTGGAAACTTTGACTTCCCTCTTTCCATAGTATTTACCATCAGCTGACATTTGTTAAATTAAAGGGAAAAAGCACATATATTATACCATAGGAAAGGGATATTACTGTGAAGAATGTGCTGATGTATTTATCTGAGACAAAAGGTATTTCTCTTTTATATTGCCCTTCACAAGACGGAAGAAAAAAAAGAAGTTTTGGTGAGACATGTGTGGTAAAAAATAAAATAAAATAAAATATAGTTTCAAATACATCCAGATGTCTAAGTGGTGTTGAAGTAACAGTCACAGATTTGCGCGACGAGGGAATTATATACAGTCCTGTCAGTCAACGTGTTTGTCTCGTCTTTACTTTACACTTTTGTGGAGCCACAAGTTGTTCTCAGTGACAGAATCTGACAGAAACTCCCCACACAGCCACTGCTCTCCTTTAACCAGAACTTAAGCATTCCTGTTGCAGCCTGTAATGCAGGCTCAGGGCTATTTGCACTTTATAATTAAAGCAAATTCTATGCACTTACAGCAGCAAAATGAGTTCCCTGTTTAAACTGCCTCCTCTGCTGTCTGCAAGTCTCAAACAACCTCTGCTCAGAAAGAAATCCTGCTCTGAAACAAGCAAACACGATTATCTGTTCAGTGATGGACATGTATTGCTGTACTTTAGTATTCCAGTATTTAATATGGTTTGTACAGCAGTGTGCTACAAAACTGAGAAGTGAAATCCTTAAATGTCAACAGCAGTTTCACATCTAACACCAGTGTTTGTGCTATTAATGAGTAAATAAATAAATAAATTTAATTTTTTTTTCAATCATTCATATTGATAACAAGCCAAGAACCAACACTGATGTAAGTAAATTTCCATTTAAATAATTTTAAAAAGGGAATTTTCTAAATGTTTAATAAGAGAGAAAATACACTCAAAGTGTGTGTTAACCTTCAATGACAATGTGTTTTTGTGCCTAAATGTAAACCACTTTAGTTTGTTGACATGACAGCTCCATAGATCACCTCTGATGAACATCACCCCAGTCAAAACTGTAAAATCCTTCACACAGAAAATACCTGGAGCTGTTCATTTACAGGATCTAACAAAACTGCTTCACCACTCAGGTTTATGTCAATAAGAAAAGCTTCTAATGCTACAGAATACAGTTTGATCTTTAATCTTGTGTTTGTGTGTAATTAATGGGATTGTAGCAGATGCCTTCAACTGGTACTAGTAGATTTTTAATAGTGATTATGGAAGTAGCTTAACACTTGCTTTAATGTGCTGGTATTTCACATACCATGTAACAGATATAGAGAGGTTTAAATTGTTGCTGGGGCCACAGCTACTAGTGCTGTACTTGTGCTTATTTTAGTAATCTAGTATTCTACTGATTATTTCAACAATTAATCGAGTAACCAGATAAGAAATACTGCACGCACGACAATTTGTTTCATTCGATCACTTTTGCTTCATTTAGAAGCAACAGTAAATCAACAATTAATTGGTTTATCATTTGAAAAATGTATATTTTAAACAATCAACATTTTTCTTAAATTGCAATAATATGTTTGTGCAGTGATCCCTGAATAGGCTACAGAATAACTGATGCACCTGAAGCTGCAAGAAGACTGATGTACATTTGTTTACTATGTTGAGGGGTGTCCTACATCTACTGACCCTACTCGTTGCATTGGATTGGTTCATTTTAGCCTCTAGTTCAGTGGTGGGCAACCCTGGTCCTCGAGAGCCACCATCCTGCATGTTTTAGATTGAAATGACCAGCTCATCATCAAGCTCTGCAGCCTGCTAACGATCCTGGTCATTTGAATCAGGTGTGTTGGAAGAGGGACACATCTAAAACATGCAGGATAGTGGCCCTCTAGGACCAGGGTGTGTGTGTGTGTGTGTGTGTGTGTGTGTGTGTGTGTGTGTGTGAGAGAGAGAGAGAGAGAGAGAGACTAACTCATCGATGAGGCTCAAACTTTAACAAATTGACTGCAGCATTTTTTCTCTGCACTATCATTTTCTTATGCATGACGTAGCTAACTGTGGGACACATAACTTGCCTGGTAGCCATGACACTTATTTACATTCTTAAGTAGTTATCACAGATGGTGATAATTACCATACATTCTTCACTAGCCTTGATCTCAATTACTTTAACATCACCTTGTTCTGTCAGGTCCACTCTGTGGATACAATGCATTAAGGCACAGGTGTCAAACTCGTGCCATGGAGGGCCGAGACCCTGCAGGTTTTCTTTCCAACCAGCTCTCCAGCAGCTGATCTCACTGATTAGGTGCTTCCCACAAATTGAAGGAGGCACTGATTATCAAGATCACCTGCTTTAGGAGGTGGCTGGAAAGAAAACCTGCAGGGTCTTGGCCCTCCATGGCATGAGTTTGACACCCCTGCATTAAGGGGATGTTTTCTACTAAGTTGCTGCATTATTGGTATGTGCTATTGTGGTACGTTAACTCACTGTACTGTGTTTTCTTATTGGTTAAAATTTAAGTGGTCCCAAACTTTGGACATTTTCTGATCGTAAACTCCTTGAAAGTGCATACCACCACCTACATGTCTGTTCTCACGCTGACGCTGCAGCAAGTCAACAGTGCATCCATCTGTGTAGTGCTGGATTAAACGAAGCCTTGAGGTAAGTAATGTTGCCTCAGTGACTTCTTTTTTAATGAAATTATTCAAGTTATTCATAGAATCGTTTCAGCCCTACTGTCTATGATCCGGATGCACATCAATTCTGAAAGGCAGAGCCGACGCTGCCATCTTTACTCTTGCCTGGTTAGCTTGGTTTACTGTATTCTATGTTACCTCAGGGTTAAAACAGCTAAGATAGATTTTGTTAATTTGTTGTATTTAAGCGTTATGAGAAAAATTGCACACACAGTAAGCATCTTGTCCACTTAAGCTTTCCAGTAAGCTCATAAATTCTGAAATGTGCCAAATTGTCTGCTTTCAAAATACTCAATTTAAAAAAAAAAAAAAAAAATCACCAATCTGCCATATTTCTCAAGATATCAAAGCAACAGTGGTTTAGCAGTTACCCACAACACAATGGACAGAATGATGCTGCAATGTAACAATTTAAATTTGCAGCACTACTGTCAATGTTGGCAGGCTATTATTTTGTGTCCTGTCACTACACTAATGTTGATTTTTCATTTCTGCATAACAACATGTGTTAGAATAAAGAAATATCCATATCACTAATGAAGCTATTTGAAGAATGCAGTGGCAGGTCTGACTTTTGGTCTATGAGGAGACATTAGGAGACTCTTCACATCGTATCTGTCAGTTGCAAAACTGCACTTAACTTTACCAGTATAGTGTTGATATCTTTTCGGAGCCAGACATAGAAAGTTTGGCAACTCTTTCACACACCCTGATCCCAGAAATACTCTCTTCAAAAGCCCAGAGCACAAACACTGTAACAGCTTTCAAGGGAAAAAGTTTCAGGCTTAATAGAACAACTGCAGGCTAATCCCAGCTATAATCACTTAACCACTACATTGTTGCCGGGCTGATGTGCCTCAGTGGCAGCTTACACTGTGGTCTTACTCAAACATGACTGTACAACTCTGAAAAACATGCCCTGAATGGGAGAGTGTGTGAGTGTGTGAGTGTGTGTGTGTGTGTGTGTGTGAGTGTGTGAGTGTGTGAGTGTGTGTGTGTGTGTGTGTGAGTGTGTGTGTGTGTGTGTGTGTGTGTGTGTGTGTGTGTGT
>OOFC01027783.1:0-14059 GCA_900323345.1 Pseudochromis fuscus | reverse complement strand
ATCTTATCTGAAACAGTTTGATGACTCCACGAGGACAGCTGCTGCTTCACAATGCATCGAGTCATCACAGCCACAATGGTACAGCAGTGTGTCTGGATGTCAGTGTGTGTGTGTGTGTGTGTGTGTGTGTGTGTGTGTGTGTGTGTGTGGCAGTGTGTGTGTCTGTGTGTGTGTCTGTGTGTGTGTGTGTGTCAGTGTGTGTGTGTGTGTGTGTGTGTGTGTGTGTGTGTGTGTGTGTGTGTGAAGATAAGGCGACACAGCAGACTTCAGATTTCCTTCAGAGATGTTGGTCTCTGCTCCTCAGGAGGAAAATAAAATAGATGGAGAGTTGATAGTTGTGCGTTTCAGTTGTGTTTATAAAGCTTCAAGTCGCCTCAGGACACACACACACACACACACACACACAGAATCCTCAGTGATGTGCACAGTAAGAACCGTTGGTTGTTTTGACTCTGACCTGGTTAAATGTTAAATGGACTAACTTCCTGCTGGTTCCCAGTCAGATGGGCTGGTTTCCCACAGAGCTGTGTGTCCATCACAGCAGTGTTCAGTCAGTGACTCAGTAAACTCCTGGTTGAGCATCATGTGAATCACAGTGTTTGTTTGTGTGTCTGCAGCGGCGGCTCTGGGGAACCTGGTCTCAGATCTGGCCGGACTCGGGTAAGAAACCACCGTAAGGTTTACTCTGAGGGCTGAGGAAGAGGGGCGCAGGGTTTTAAACAGCTTATTATTTTTCTGTCTTGTTGTTTGACACGTAGGATGTTTGATTGTATTTAAGATGAAACCTACACCTGTTGTACTGTTGTTTCATATCCAGGTGTGTTTATTTCTTTGATGTTTTCCCCTCAGTTTGTTGTTAATGACGACAAACTGAGGTCTTTCATTATGAAGATGGATGTGTGTGTGTGTGTGTGTGTGAGGAAGTCTGTTTCACTTCCTCCTCTAATTAACATCCACAGTTTGGCTGAGGAATAACAAGTGTTTCTCTCATTGTCGGCCATGAATCCTCCTCTGAAACAGTCCAACCAGTGTAGTGTTGTTGCAGTAGCTCCACAGCAGCCTGCAGCTGTAGGGAGGTCTGAGCATCAACACACAGTTTAACGTCTTACATTTTCTCTGCTTTATGCTGAAAACAACTCAGAATAATGAGAGTTCAGAGAGGAGGGAACTAACACTCATACAGACTTGTACAGACATCATTATGTAATCAGCATGTGTGTGTTCAGTCTTGCAGGTTATGTGGAGGCTCTGGCCTCCAAGCTGGGGATGCAGGGTCCAGATCTGACGCCCAAGCAGGTGGACATGTGGCAGACCAGGCTCAGCTCGCACATGGTGAGACTTTAACTTCTCGTTATTTATTTCTTTATGATGCATCTTAACCCTTGTGTTGTTCTGTTAAAGGCTGACAGCCAATCAGAGACTCAGGCCCTGTTTACACTCTGTTTTAGATGATCAGACACAAGTGGACAGCTGAGACACATCTGTGTTCACACCTGTGTTTAACATGCGTCTCTGAACCATCCTGCTGTCCACTTGTGTTCAGATGTTGCCACGGCAACGACAGATTATGTAACAGTAAGCAGTTAAAATATATTAGCAAATATTTAATATTAAGTCATATTTATTACTAAAGTAGAGTTAGTAAAAAAAATAATTCATAATTATTACAATCAAATGGATTCAGTATGTTTCTGAACTTCAGCAGAATTAATAATAATTAAAACACTGGCTGAATAATTGTGGAAGTTTTCACCACAGAAATGGTGAATTAATGTGTTTTTGTCCATTTTTATTATTTTTTTTTTACACATCTAACTTTTCTTCATTGAACATAAAGAAATAAAAACTACACAGGATGGTTTAAAGTTTGTTCCTGTGTGTGAAGTGCATCAGATCTCCAGCACAAACATCCAGACATGTAGGAAGGTGGAGAAAGTAAAAGAGCTGTGAGAGAATAAAGACAAAGGGAGAAGAAATGAGGAGGACAGTGCTGCTGATGATGATGATGATGATGATGATGATGATGATGATGATGATGATGATGATGATGATGATGATGATGATGCTGCTGCTGCTGCTGCTGCAGGAGGAGACGTGTTGGAGAAGATGAATCCAGAGGTTGACAGAAAACTCAGAGTCAGCTTTAATCCTGATAAAACGATCAGATCAAAGTGGATGTGGAGATAACGAGTTAACGTGAAGAAGCTGCAGCTGGAGCTCGTCTGAATTCTACATTTATCCTGAGATCCATATTCTTATAGCTGTGGTTTCCTCTGATACATACGACCAAAGAGTTTCATTCTTCACTTTGTGATTGGCTGATTTTGGCTCCGCCTCCTCCCGCAGGGTAAGGCCATCGGCGTGACCATCGGCTGCATCCTGGGGATGTTCCCGCTCCTCTTCCTGAGCGACGACGACGACAAAGAGAAGGAGGCTCAGTCCTGCGACGACTCGGCGCCGCCCGCCTCCTAACTGACGCCTGCACGTCACACAGCTGATGTCAAACCTCCATCTCTGCAGGAGTGTTTACAGTCGGGTGTTTCTGTCGTCCCGCTCAGGCAGCATCACACAGGCTGAGCAGAGGTCACTGGTTTTGAAGCTCTTTGATTTGGTGATTGAAGCACAAGGCGGAGGTGTTTATAGTTCAGCTTTTATTCTTCATTTTGTTTGATTCTTTATTAATTAATTTCTTCAGAGGCTGTTGAAGCACAATTACACAATCCTCCTGTGAGTCAGTCACTTTAACATCATCACCAGGAAACATGGAGACAGCTTCTGATGCTCTTCACCTTTCTTTAAGTTACATAGTCTCATGTTGGAGTTTTAATGGCGTCACAGGAGTCTATGTTTGTAGAGTTGTATGTATGTGTGAGGTGATGATGTGCTGCAGGCAGAGACTGAGGCTCTGACCACACATGGACGTACTCACTGTGATGTCACCTAGTGGTTTGCAGACAGGAGTTTGATGTTTGAACGTGGCCGTGTTGGAGCAGGAAGTGACCATATTTGGATATGAAGGGAGGAGGGAGGGGGCGGGGCTGACCTTTTAACCTGAGGACACTGTCCAATGAGGATGAGACTGGAGTTCACAGTGAATGAGCCTCCAAACCAGCTGTAGATCATTGCAGACCAGAGCTGTCAATCAAACTAACCCCGCCCCCTAAACCTTTTTGAACGCTGTGTTCACACCAAATACAACCACATGAAAGTATTGGTTCTTGGTTTTATCCCAGTACAGAGTCAAACACGTGTCATAAAGCTCTGGACGGACACAGGAAGCAACGAGACGCTCGTCCTCCATTCCTGCTCTTCGGTGATGTTGGTGAATCTCACTGCTGATTGGTTTTCATGGTGACGAAAACTTTTTGTTCAAGTTAAAACTTTTCAACTCACAGATTGACGTTAATCCCGAGAAACTTGGTGTGAACACGGCTTCATATTTACTTAATGATGAAATGATTTCCAGATGGACCACCTGTCAATCACACTAACCCCGCCCCTAACTCCTCCCACCAGATCTGAGAAGAAGCGTTGACTTTATCTAATATGTCAGGATTGAAAATGACCATTTTTGAATTGAAGTCAGTTGGAGGCAGAGTTTATTGGAGCTAGCCTCTAGTGGCCGTCAGTGGTATTACAGTTTTTTGTCCTTCTGGCTCCGTCCATCTTTTGAAGACTGTGGCTGGATCTGTATCAGATCATTGTCATGTGGGGCAGATGCTCTGTGGTTTTCTCAGTAGGGCTGAATCTAAGGCAGCTGGACACCTCTTGTTGGACGAGGTGTCCACTCTCCCTGAGGTTTAACCCTGATGGACAACATGGAGCTGAGACATGTCTCAGTCCCAACCTCTGCACCACACCCAGTTCACTCACAGGTCACATCCACTCTACATACTAGTGGTTGTTACCTGTGTGCAGTAGTGTGTGCAGTAGTGTGTGCAGTAGTGTGTGCAGTACTGTTTGCAGTAGTGTGTGCAGTAGTGTGTGCAGTAGTGTGTGCAGTAGTGTGTGCAGTAGTGTTTGCAGTAGTGTTTGCAGTAGTGTTTGCAGTAGTGTGTGCAGTAACAGTGGCAGAGCCTCCTGGTGCTTCTCACTCCAAACCTCTGATCTTCCTTCATCACCTCCACTGACCCATCAGGACAGTGGATGTGTGTGAAGCTGCCTGAGTGTTTTCAGGGATGTGATTGGCTCGCCTGTCTCCACCTTGTGGCCGGCAGCAGAAACACAGACTGTAGACACTCAGCGACCGTCTGACACCTCCTCTGTCTGGACTGTTTTCCATATCTCCTCCAGGTCATTGAAAGAACATCTCATTCATTATACTTGATGGTTTATTTTTTCTTCTGCAGACACTTTATACATTGAAAAGACTTTATGTCCAAAACACTATTTATTCAGTATCGTGATGTCATCAGCTGCAGCTGAGCAGAGTCTTCACACTCCCACATGTGACTGAACCCGGAGCAGGAGTGAGAGCCGCTACCTCCAGGACTGATGCTGCTGCTGTGTTGCATGAAGAACTGATGCAGCTGTAATCTGATTATTTTGGGTGTTGATGATGATGATGATGATGATGATGATGATGATGCAGGAACCTCCTCTGATGTTTTCTCTGTGGAGGAGCAGGCGGTGCGTTCAGGGACTGTTTGGAAACTGAAGTTGCTATTTTCAGTTTTAACACTGATGCTGTGTCTCTGTTTTTATTTTCTCTGGTTGTGGGATTAGTTTTTATTTTCTTCTTTCATCGGACTCGAGGCTCCAGATGGTCGGGACTCATCACAGAACCGGTCCAGAACTGGACCCGTCCTCAGAGCTCTGTCATGTCTGTGTCCCTCACTGTCCTCCTTTCTCCTCCTCCTCCTCCTCCTCCTCCTCCTCTCTCTCCTGCTGCTGTGTCCACACTGCAGGCTGCATTATTTCCACCTTTCACTGTTTAATTAGTGTCAGTAAGTGTTTTATTATCTATTGATCTGTTTACTGTTTGGATGAGCAGTCGATTGTTTTATGTCATTATTGTCTGAAAACATCATTAATCTTCATCAATATCAAAAGATAAAGAGGTTTACTCCACCATAAGTTTTAGAAAAGCAGTAATTTCTCACTGTTTAGTTCCAAACCACAGGATGTTTGATTTTTTAAATTTATTTTTTTATTGATTTACTGAACCACTGACCTTTAACCTCCAGTCAGGCTTCATTAATGTCGCCCAGGTATCTGGGATCATTAGGTCCTGATAATAATGGAGCATCGTCTTTGAACAGAAATTACTGATGATAAAACATAATGATTACATGATAATTAATTAATTAACTAATCGACCTGACTCTGTAAGTCACTCAGATGAGTGTCGAACAACTTGGTGCTGTACACAAAGTAAGAGTTTTGTAGTTGTGTGTAATCCTGATTTAAAAAGTGTGATGTCAAGAAAACTTTAGTGACTTACAACAGAGTGAAAACTAAATGATGTCTCACTGCAGAGAGATGGACTCTACAGAAAAAGAAACAGTGTGATCAGTGTAAACCAAGTGCAGAGGATCAGCTTGGTTTAGTGTTTCAGATGCATCTGACAGGATGTTGTCCTGTTGCTGGTGACGTCCAGAAGATCCAGCCACAGGCTCTCCCCTCACTGTCAGACACTGTGTAGAACAGACGAAGCTGACGTGATGTCACCTGTTGGTTCCTGGACTCACCAGGAGTTTGGTGTTTGAACGTCTCCATGTTTAGAGCAGGAAGTGACCATATTTGGATTTGAAGGGAGGAGCAAAGAGGCGGGGCTGACCCTTGACCCTGAGGAGCTTTTTGGAGACAGCATCTAGTGGCCGTTAGTGGTATTGCACCTGAGTCCTTCTTCTGTTTCTATACACACTATGACAAGAATCTTTATTATTATTATTTCCACGCTTTAAAAAGAAGTTTTGCCAAAACTTGGGGAGTGATGTTCTGTAATCCTGCTGTTATTTGAGGGATTGTGAAATGTTTATCTGTGGAGGGATGGAGGCGCCGCATCCTCACATCAAAAGGAATTATATAAAACTGGGATGTGCTGAGGATGGAGATGTTTGAACAGTTTTAATGAGAGTTTGGACTCGGCTGCAGAAGATGAATTGAAGTTTGTCGTCGGATTAACAGTAAAAAAGCCTTGAGGGAAATCAGCTCTTTTTTATCCTCCTGCCTCATTAGACGAGGGGTTTGTTGTTGTGGAGGAGGCCGAGCACCACGCCATCTGTGGTGAAGTCATCAACAAGGAGCAACTAATGAAGTCATAATGAGACTGCTGTTTGTTTTTGTATCATCTCATGTTTCTCATTTCACACTCCTCCTGCTCGTGGTCATCACATGTTTTCTTATTTTCATTCTGTAAAGAAAGAAAAAGTTTGAAACTGTATGAACAAAACGCTGCTGCCACCTTGTGGACGGTGGAGCAGCTGCTGCACTGATACATGTCTGTAAATGTCAGGTGTACACATGCATTTTGCAGTTATGTGCAATCTCCACACAGATAACCAGATAATAAACTTTGGGAGTGTTTGTGGCTCCGCAGGTGATGCTGCTTCAGTGTGTTGTGTGATTGGTCACCGACGTGCCCTGAAGCAAGGCAGCGAACCTCCAGCCGCTCCGGATGTCTGAGCAGCTCTGAGGTCAGATCCTGTTCATGTGATGGGTTTACATGGACACACAGTCCGGTGCTGCTGTTTGTCTCTTCTCATGATCATGTATCAGGGATGTTTCCTCACGTCCTGGAAAACCTTTGATTTATTTATTTAATCCTGTGACGTTACAGATTTATGAGAAATAATTTTAATATTTGGGGAGATTAAAGATGCAAATTTATAAGAAAATTACCCAAATTCTGTGAAACTAAAGTCACAAATTACCAAGAAAATGAATCAAATATTCTGAGATTAAAGTCACCATTTGTCTAATAAACCTGAATCAGAAATAACTTGAATATTTTGAGATTAAAGTTGCAAATTTATGAGAAAATAACCTGTTCTGAGGTTTAAGTCTTAAGAAAAGCATTTGAATATTCTCTGAGGTTAAAGTTATAAATTATATTTTGTGGGATTAAAGTTGAAAATGTTCAAATCTTCTCACAAAATAAGAAGAAAATAAATATTGAGTCTCAGTTTAACAAGAAGAAAACTTGAACACCAACACGTG
The DNA here is from genome assembly GCA_900323345.1 of Pseudochromis fuscus. NCBI lineage: Eukaryota > Metazoa > Chordata > Actinopteri > Pseudochromidae > Pseudochromis > Pseudochromis fuscus. The sequence goes on along the minus strand of OOFC01027783.1, from coordinate 6,898 downwards.
AAAATATGATAGAAATTATTTAATGTTTCTTTATAAATTGGTCGTCTCAGATCAAAGTCACTGATTAGAAACATCCTGAGGTTTGTGATTATTGATCACACCAGTCACAAAAAATAGTTTCTTGAAATATTTTGTGAGATTTAAGTTTGAATTTTACATGAAAGTGACTTTGATATTCTTGAAGATGAAAGATGTAAATGTATCATAAAACACAGAAATATTCTCTGAAGATAAAATCACTGTATAAAACTCAAGTAACAACAAGTCAGAACTTAAATATTCTCTGAAGTTAGTTTGATATTTTTGAAGAAGAAATCTTCAATAATAATAATTTGCTCTGAGATCAACCTGACACATATCCCAGCGTTCACCTGGCACCTCCAGCCTCTGCACCTTATTTCCTGTAGGATTGTTTTTTTTTATATCACCTTAGAAAACATCCATGAGATCATAAACTGATCTTCATTGTATCATCACTGTTTCTGCAACATTAAAATAAAAGACAGAAACCAAACAGAGAATATCTGTGGTCAGTATTGGAGGAGTTTATTAAGGGACAATCAAAGTGTCTTGCATGGAAAAGAGAATTTCTCCTAAACTCACAGTCAAACTAAAGCTTCCTACTTCAGCCTCATTCACAAATTAACCTGAAAATACAAAAAGACAAAGTTTCTCCTGGACGTCAGATGCACAGTTTGCTACAGGTTTTTATTTGAAAGCCAAAAAACAGAAAGCAGCAGTTTACATAGAAAACAGGAGAATTATACTGATGATAAAAATAACAACAGGTTGCCATCACTTCTTCACCCAGACAGGACTCATCTCAAATGTGTATTATTTCAAATTAAAAAACGGTTGATATCTGCTTTATATTTAATTAAAACTGTCCCCTTGGCTGTGATGAGTTCAAGGTTCGTGGGGAAACTTTTCGTGTTTGATGTGACAGTTTGAACCAGAGGACACTGTCTGATATTTATGTCAGACCCGCCTCCTCATCAGTCCAGAACCAATCAGTGTCACGTTGGCTTCATCTGGTCTAAACTGTCTCAGATCAACAGGTTTCACTACATTTTTAAACCTGTTAGAGAAATATCTGACTTTATCTTCCCACTGAGATGCTGCTTCTTAATGAATCATTTATTTTAGATGTAAATAAAATATAAATCAGCACCTTGGTAGATTTATCAATTTCATCTGATTTCAGTCTGATCAGTCTTCTGCACGCTGGTGTTTTTGGGAAGTGGAGGTTGATTCAGTGGCAGTGGTTTGGTTTACAGTCCTCACAACTTTTAGTTACCGTATTTTCTGGACTATAAGCTGCTACTTTTTCCGACGCTTTGAACTAAACACCGGTGTTTCTCATGTGTCGGCGGCACGAAGCTCGTTAGCTTTTTACAAGCTAGCAAGCTCCGTGCTGCTGATACATTTAGCGTCGTCACATCAGACCCGGTCAGAGTGGTGGATAGTAACGGAGTACATTTACTTGAATACTGTACTTAAGTACATTTTTTCAGTATCTGTACTTTACTTGAGTATTTATTTTTTTTTTTAAACTTCTACTTTTACTCTGCTACATTTCAAAGGCTAATATTGTACTTTGGACTCCTCTACATTCATAAAAGTGTGTGGTTACTTACTTTATATACAGTCTATGCTGCAATGTGTGTCAGGCAGTTTGTCCAGGTAGAGTTACCGTCGCTCGTGCGCAAATCGGCAGGAAGTGACCCGCAGCAGAACCGAACAATAAAGAGGGAAGACAGGAAACAGCAAGGATTTGTCCTTTTACGGTTTTTGAAAACGCTAAACAGCATGTTAGCATGTTAGCCTCTCGATGGGAAACTTGAAAACAAAAAAGCTAAACCAAACAGTCACCAACAAAGTATTATACACACTCTGCAGGAAGGAGTTTTCTTTTCATCGAAGCCCTTTCAGATTAAAATACCACATTAACAGGAAGCAGACGACGTTAGTCGGGGATTGACTCGGGCACTGAGAACAATACAGCAATGTACTGATATTAGAAAATGTACTTTTACTTTGGACTTTTGAATATTTAAGTATTTTTAAAGAGTAAGTACTTTAGTACTTTAACTTGAGTAACATTTTGACCAATAACTTTAATATATAAAAAATAACTATAATAATAAAATTTGTAGTTGAGTAAGATTTGACCATGAGTATCAGTACTTTGACTTAAGTACTGAAGTTGAGTACTTTGTCCACCACTGCCGGTCAGAGTGGACCACATGAAACTGTTGGAATAAATTCAATAGCAGCTTATAGACAGGTGCGCTCAATTGTCCGGAAAATACGATAAATGTATTTAATCATCCAAATAACAGCCCAGGTTCACTTTACACCAACCCTCTGATGTTTTACTTCTTATTGCCGTCGTTAGGAGCAACATACAGTTTGTAGACTAAAACTGAACAATTCGAAATATTGTCATAAAAACTAGAGTTGTTAAGGAAAAAGTGGCTGCATCCAGAGACAAATCAAACTGAGCACCTGAAGTAGGAAAACTCAAACCCAGAGCATCAGGTAAGAGATTTGGCAACTTTGAAAAGATGGAAAAGATTAAAGACACAAAAATAAATGTCTCCAAAGACACAGAGGACAGGAAAAGTTTGTATTTAATCTTCTGATGATGAAACTTTTCCTGCTCCTCAGCCTCAGTCAGGCTTTAATAAGAACACACACAGTTACAGAGGCTTCACAGGCTCGAACGTCCAGCTTCATACGCTGCTCATCGCATCCGCTGCATCGTATCATAAACCTGCACTGGGAGAAAATCAAACCAACACACAGGCAGACAGACAGACAGACAGGCTTCAGTCGTCATACAGGGCGTCAAACTGCCGTCACGTAACACATGAGACCGGGCGGTGTCTAAAAATGCAACGTGGTCCAAGCAGATTCAGACCAACGCAGGAAAAACAATTAGTTCCAGTAGAAAAAAAGCAGAATATTAAATCTGTCTGACTAAAAAAAGGACGACATGCATGTTAAATATATTTTTGTTATTTGTTTTTTATGCTCAACAGGACAGAAAGCAACATATAAAATGGACATTTAAATGAATAAATACATAAATAATCTGATGACACTCTATTAACAGGACGATTCGGTAGCAACAGGGGCGAGATTTTGGAGTTTTTTTCCACGCAGCTAATACAAATCCATCGGGTTATTCAACATGTAGTATTAACAACTCGCTACAGTTACAGTTTTACATATTTGTTGAAGTTATATGAAGATTAGTACGCGGCACGATCATCGGCTTCGTGTTCTGTTGTAACCACAGCTAACGGAGGGTTTTCAGGTGGGTCGCAGTCCGTCGTACGTGGAGCCAATATGGAGGTCGTAGAAGAACTAGCTAGCTAAAAGTTTGTGGTGTTGGAGAAATGTTGTGTAAAGATCGCAAACAAACCGAAATGTCTGAGGAACGTAAGCAGTAGCTAGCTAACTGTACTTGCTGTTTGTTTTGGTTGGAAATTAAGTGCTACAGATACGCAACATAGCAAAAGTAGCTAATTTAGACGGCGTATCAGGTGTGATTATAAGGATAGCGCTAGGGCTAAATAACGTTATATAATAATTCGTGAACATTTTCAAGTGCGAATATCAAGTGTTTTTCTATTCTTTTAACAACAGCTCAGTTTAGTCCTTAGGTTGGTGAAATTTTCACACTCGGTTAAAATGGCAGAAAATAAAAGTAGTGGTATGTCGCTAACAACCTCCAACATGGCCGCCAGAATGAAGCCGAGCTGCACCCCCTGAAAAACCTCTTAACACTGGACAGTTGTTGTTTCTCGGCTAGTTAGCACAAACAGTTTAGGACTGAAGCAAGCTAATCTCCAGACCAGTTTATATACTTTACAGGATGTTGTGTAGCTGCTCGCTTTTCAAAATAAATGTACACTCTCTATTGGAAACCTCAGTCTGCACAGTGCTGGGACAGCGAGCTAACTGGTGTTGGGCATCTCAGATGACTGTAAACGAGTTATTAGGGTTTAGCCACCGTGGTAAATAATAACATTTTACTTGATGCATTCTTCATAGTTTTAATTTTTCAAGAAATTCTAGAAAGGCTGGAAGGTTAGCTAGCTAGCTAGCTAGCTAGGGCATGTCTCTAGTTTGTACTTGGAAGTTGAACTGTCTATGATTTTTTTACTAAATAGCTAAAATGTCCAGAATTGGCTGTTATGGATATTTTGGTGTTTTTGTGTGTTTCAAACACCTTTTTGTGCACATATGCGTATGTACACAATGTCTAAAGGCTAATTTATGTTTCACATTAAAAACCGATGCTAATGGAGTCTTCTGTTAGTCTCAAAGCTAATAGCTACAATTGAGCAGTACCACTGAAAGCCCCCAGGGGGCAATGTAGTCAGCAGTTAAAGAAAGATATTTATCTTGTTAGTCTGTCCTCTAGTGGAGACATTACTATATTGTGATGATTAGATTGTTTATTTTTTATTGGCATGTCAAAGGAGCCTGAACAAACTTTTTATCTACAAAGCAGTACCACCAAAAACCACAGGGGGCAGTGTAGCCAATACCTAAAGACAGAAATATTGAATAATTACTTTAAAAATGGCGGGATTTTAGAGTAGAGTTCTAACATCTGTGTGTGGTTACTTTGTTACCTCAGTAGCTGAACATTATTACAACTTCCTCAGCCATCACCGTGCTTGTTGTTTTGACTCTGAGGTGCCCTCTAGTGGAGATATGAATATTTTGTAGCGGTTAGATTGGTTGACATGTTTATTTTCATATGAAAAAATCCTGTCGTATGCAGATGACTGAATGTTTTTCACAGCTCAGATCCTCAGACATTATTCGGTATTTAAAACTTAGCATCACTGTCCCAGCACTAAAGCACCAACTCTCAGTATTAGCTTCACTAATAGTTAATGTCCACAACTGTTTACAGGTGTGCAGGCTACATCTGCACACAGGCTTCACTACAACAGACCGACACACTGACCCACGTTACTCCAATTACTACCACAGATGAGTAGTAACACGGAAACTGCAGTAACAGCCTCGATACTACGTATTACTGCACTGTGGAGCTGCTACAATAGTTGGTAGGTTAAAGGATTTACTGAACCAGGAGGCCAACAAACTGTCAGATTAGCCCTGTCTGTAACAACTAGGAGTTATACTTTGTTTAAAGTGCCTTAGAGAAAATCAGTGATTACAAAAATGTCCGTATTATGACGTATTTCTGGCAAAAACAGGATATGTAGGCGGCACAAGATGTTTGGCACAATTTGATTGGATTAATTTGACTATGTAAAGTTATGTACTAACGATACTGTTCCCACGGCTGTTTCTACATCTTTCTGTAAATGTGATTGAACTTTGATATAAAACTAACATCAGGTTTAATCCATCGAGTTGTTGGTGTCCACAGTTCGAGATTCGCATGGTTTACATCCACCGCTGGGATCATCTAATTCAAAACGATTATTTAAACTGGGCCAAACTGTAACAACATGCAGGTCAATCTACTGTTTGTGGTTTTAATAACTGCAACAAGGAGCTGCCAATGGTTTAATACGCTACCCTACGTATACAAATACTCTTTCAGGTTCTCTCTCAAACACCCCGACGATGTTTTTAATGAAGAGAAATCCAGCTTCGTTTCAGTTGGAGAATATATCCAGCACACAGCCGGGATTTTGGCACCTTAATTATTAGAAATGGGAGACTACAGGGATGTAAAAGGAGCGTATGACCAAAAAAAAAGAAAACAAACAACGTACAAACACGTCAAAATAGAAATATGTACATACAAGTAATGATTTGATCTTTTGAAAATACTCCATCGCTCCTTCCAGCTCACTATTCTCTCTCCCATCAACTTCATCGGTCGTCACTTCACTCGCCAACGTTTAGACTTTTCTGCTACAACATCCGACCTCCTCCACGCCACAGCGCCGTCCTTTCACCTCCCGACTTTTACCCCGAGGAAACGATCTTGGATCAGTTTGTCCAGTTTGTCAGACGGGAACTGGAAAATAAATCTAAACCTGTGTGGTGGTATTTTTTGTTTTCTACTAGTTTCACTTTGGTTTTAGTTTTGCAACAAGACTTTAACTCAAGAGGCGTCCATCTTTCACGCTGTGCTCACACCAAATGCAAAGAGAATTTCTTGCACAATGCGAAATTTCAAACTTGAGCAAAACATTATATATTGCATTACATACTATCACGAAAACCAATCAGCGGCGTGGTTCCCTTAAGTCCCATAGGAGCAGAAATGGAGGACGAGCTTTTAATCTGTGGTTGTCTAGATCTTTAGGACACGACTTTGACTCTATACCAACATTTCTGGGACTGGAACGACCAGATATTTTTGGGATCTTGTTCACTGTTGGTGATGGAAATAGTGGTCGTCACGGTTTCCAGGAAGAGCACTCCTATTGGCTGTTGATGCCAAATAATTCCATCTGGTGTGAGCACAGCTTTACCTTCATGAAGTTGACTCACTTTCTCCACAATCTAATATTCACCATTTTAAAAATTTCTTCTGTGGTCAAACGGCAAAGGAGCAAAATACTTTAAAAATCCTGATTTGACCATTTCCAAACTGATCCTTGATGGATTCTCCGGGGAACCTCCTCCTGTTCTCTGCACCTCTGAACATCACAGCTCCTTTGTTTCCATTTTGTGTCCCTTCAACTGCGTCTTCAGTGAGGGACGCAAAATGGCTCAAGAAGTCCATCCCAGCCCGTGTTCTCAGTGAATGATCGGCGCCGATCGGTCGTTGGTCGTCGTCTTCTTGAGCTTGACACCTCGCCGGATGGCCACTAGGAAGTCCTCCACCTCACCGTACTCCGTCTCCTCCAGGAGCTCCGGGAGAGGCCGGCGCTCCCACTCCGACACC
>OOFC01027775.1:5448-18093 GCA_900323345.1 Pseudochromis fuscus | reverse complement strand
ATTTCCTCTCTGTGCTGCTAATGAAGGAGCTGAGACGAGAGGGAAGGAGGAAGGAGAGGAGGAGGAGGAGACAGTGTACATTACAGTCAGATCTGTGGGGGTCTCCTTCCCAAAAGATAAAAGCTAAACTCACAGTGGAATATGAAGTTTTTTGAAGATGGAAAAACAGATGCTGTCACTTCAGTGTGATACAAATCTGCTCCCCTGGTGATTGTAAATGGTTGTGGGCAAAACTCTGAGTGTGTGGGAGTGTATGTGAGAACAGATACGACTCTCTACAGTCCTGTGTGAGCTGGTTTCCTGACATACATGCTCACCCTCACCTGTAAACACAACAACAAAGTCTTGTTTTCCTGCCACATCTTCCTTGGTGTGTTTACTCTGAGATGCAGGTGACGCCTCAGTGTCGCGCTCCGTCTTTATTCACTATCATTTGAACAACTGTCAGATCCTATTCACTGGATCGTACATCGTTGCCAGGCTGAGAGACAAGGCACACGGGCTGTGACGGGCTCTCCACCCTGGATGTTTAAAGAACGAGGCTGTACATTGTGTTTTTATTGCGTTCGCTAAAGTACACGCTGTCCGATGTATATGTACACTGTGGTGATTAATACTCAGAAGGTAAACTGTGAGACGCACCGAGGAGATAAAGTATCTTCAGTGTGCAAGGAAAGCAACGCAAAGAGGGAAATGTTGAGGTGTTATTGGACAGATGGAGCTTTATCTTCAGTTTTATTAAAGCGTTTGTTACTAAAATTATTTTTTAACACCAGTAAGGTGTGAAAAAGGAAAGTATAGACTTACAGAAATGGACAGAGCAACCAGGTCTCAGAAGTGAGGAAGTGCGAAAAAGTGCAACACCACAGATGGCCACTAGGTGCTGGCTCCAACTGATTTAATTTAAAAAATTATCATTTTCAATCCTGAAATATTCAGTCAATACATTTTTTCCACAAGTCGTTCTGATGCCATTACATAAAATCTTCTACGAGTAAATATGAGGCTTCAAAAAGAGGAAGATTTAGGGGCGTGGTTAGTGTGATTGACAGCTCTGAACTCCAGTCTCATACATTGGACAGTGTCCTCAGGTCAAGGGTCAGTCCCGCCTCCTCACTTCATTTCCAAATATGGTAACTTCTGGCTACAAACAACCAACATGACACGTTCAGATACCAAACTCCGGACTTCAAAATAAGAGTCTCCAAACCAACTAATGGCTTCATCTATATATCCCACTCCCTCTGGTTTGAGTAAATCACTGATAATCACTCACATCCTCAGATGCAGGAATTTCTCTTCAACTTGTTTTCCTAATATTTCCATCCATTAATAAACCAGGAGATCTTTTTTGATGACACCACATCTCTGCTGCATCCCTGCAGATTTCAGATATCATAAAAAGATCCCACCCTCTCATTTGTATTCACTGCTTGTTCATGTGTGCTTAACTGTTTGCGAGAAGAAAAAAAAAGATGTGAATGCAGCATCTGTTTTCTGTTTTCATTTCAGTTTGGGCCGTGGCAGGAGAGTGGATGATTGTGTCTTCAGCTTGGAGAGAGCAGCTGAATGTAGATGAAACAATAAGGGGGGAAAAGAAAGGATGGAGGAGGAGGAGAAATGATTTCACTCTTCTTGCAGCAGAAACTAAATAAGAAGCTAAAGGGGGAGCAGAGAGGAGATGGCTCACAGTGCGGTGCTCCTGCATGCAGGGCTGAGGCGAGTTGCTGGCCCCCTGTGAGTTCAGCTAAAAATAAACGTGGGAGAAGGAGGATTCCTCCCCTCGATCTTTTACCATCTTCCTCTGCTTTGTCTCGTCTAGCTTCTCACTGCAGGTGTGTGTGGACACAGATCTGTTTGTTTTTACAGCTCATTACCAGAGACACACAATATGCAGATCACTAAATTACACCTGTCAAAACGATGCTTCTTGTCCCCACTCGGTGTAGATAATAGAGACTCGAAATGATCCTCCACAGTCATCATGATGACTGCAGTTAAACAGGAGAGGAGTCAGTCAGACTGCAGGAGATCTCTGTGGACTTTAAATGAGGCATTCACAATGACTGATCGTCTCTTTGCAGCATTAAATTCAGTATAGTTTATTTTTACTGTTTTTATGTTGATATGAATTAATGCATTGGATCATATTTCTCTGTTTTCCCTCCAGCTGTTTCCATCATGCGCCACAGTGCTTCAGCTTTTGGATTTGCTGTAAGTCCCCTGGAAACCCTCCACTGTATTACACCTATCCACAGTCATGAGCAGAGTGTGAAATGTCTCTGCTGTCTCTCTGCAGTTCGATGCCACGCTGGACGTGCTGTCCTCTGTCATTGTGCTGTGGCGGTACAGCAACGCCGCCGCCGTCCACTCAGCACACCGTGAATACATGTGAGTACCGCCATCTTGCACACAGACCCACCCACACCTGGTCAAAGTATCTGTATATCCAGTCTCATTGGACAGTGTCTCCTCCCTTCATATCCAAATATGGTCACTTCTGGCTCCAAAAAACCAACATGGCCGCATTCAAATATCAAACTCCTGACTTCCTTTATTCTGTATTCAGTTTATGCTACAGCTGGATTATACCATGATGGGAGTTTGTGCTTTCTGCTTAATTATGTGATTAAAACAGGACAAAATGTTTTAAAATCTAAAAATAATCCTGCAGGTTATCTTGAAATATAATTCCCAGGGTTTGTGTTTGCACTGCCTTTATAGTCCCAAACTCACATGGTTGAGGCTCTGTTGTCCCAGTGTGTGGACAGCTTTGTCCTGCAGAGGAGTGTGTCAGACAGCAGGTCTCTTCAGCTCTGGCAGCCTCGTCCCACTGGGACCGATCGCAGACGAGCGCCTCGCGTCTTATCTCCACCTGGCTGAGAGCAGCATGTGTGTGTGAGGAGGTCAGCTTTTCAGAGCCTGTTGAATGGTCGGGGTGCCGGCAGCCTGCAGGCGGCTGAAAGACAGCGAAGAAGAAAGCAGGGCATTTATTTCTCTGTTCGCTTCTGGAGACGCTGAAATACTTCAACTGATCAACGTAGCATCTGTTACTGAATGAATCAGATGAAAGACAGAATCTCACTGTCTCTGTCTTTACTGTTGGAGCATCTGCTGGATTCACACTGTCCCACTCACACACTCATGAGTGGAGGCGTGTCACGGTCTCAGAGGAGCAGCCACTAATTGCTGTAGAGACGACAGATGAGATCATGTCCTCTGGAGACAGACAGGAAGAACTATGGATCTGTTAGAGTGTATTGATAACCATTAATAAATGGATGAATATTCCCTAATTTATGTTTCAGACAACAGTGAGAGTGTGTACTTCAGATTTTACACCACCTGTTTTTTGAGAAACGCTTCGACTACTGCACAATATCATGAAAACACAACAGCTATTGTGACTTAAAAGTTTCAAGTTTCCCTAAAACCACTTTGTTCCTTGATTGGATTTTCTACACAGGTGGATCTAAAATCTATTTTACTAGATAGGGGCCAAATTGTACAAATGTACAAAAATGTGTAGCACCTGTAAGTATATTAAAGGAATAGTCCAACAATTTGTCCAATTATTACCTCCACTGAGGACTTGATGTCTGCTAGCATCATTACAGAAAAACTACTGAACAGATCAATGAAAATTACTGTTAATGTTTCACCACAAGAGGGCAACCATGTTCAGTCTATAGCGTCAGTACAGCTGGATCAATAATCCTGTATTAATTAAATGAATTTATTTATTTTTCCATCCATCCACCTACCGAGCATCCACAAAGCTGATTCTGATTCTCTCCAAGGTGAAGAAAATGTGTATATGTGGATATTATTCAAGCAAGATACTGATAATTGGCACATTTTGCTTGGTAGACGTGTGTTTAACCCTTTAATTCCGAGCGTGTTGTCCGCAACAGGTCTGCACATGCGTCTTTGGATTACCGTAATTATGTCACAGTTTGCGCAATCGGAAAAATTCCAACAGTTCTGAGAGCTGGGATGTTGCACTTTACAGCGAATATGGTGTCATTACGGTAATTTCACTAGCGCGTCTACGGAAGCCGGCAAAGTAGGTGATTTACTATTTACTACGTCTTGTAAGAGTGTAATAACAGTGACGATGAAGCAAGAATAGCAGAAAAATACAAAAATGGATTTTGATTTTAGAGTTTTAGTGAACAAAAACACTGCAATTGCACATGAGTGTTAGATTTAGCATGTTAAATTTGTATTTAAAATCAAAATAAGCTTAATAAGTCCAAGTGGGAGTCTGCAGGCGCAGGTGTTAAAGGATTAATTTCGTAAAGAGTCGAGTTGATGCTGAGCTCCTATTTTACTGGACTTTTAAAACTTTAAAACTTCTGCTGAATGAAAAGCACCAAGCCTCAAATTACACACCGGAGGTAACTGGTAAACCTCAGGGTCAATAAGTCACAAACCACCTTCTGTAATCTGTTACACACTCCCAGCTAAAGTCTGCAAACACTACAAGCCACAGGTCAGTCTGGGCCACACAAGCCTGTAGCAGTGGAAAAATAAATGACGTGACTGATGCATCCTTTCCGAAACACAGATTTTTAATCACTGGGATTTTTTTGATTGAAGTTTGACAGGAGTTAAATCTTCACATTAAAACCCCCCACGCGCATCCTCTTGACAGCGGTCTTCATTATATCATTTTCGCAGCTAATTGGAGAATTTGGACAAAGTTCAGGAATTTGAATCACCACTAATTGGCTTCACTGAGAGACCAGGCTTCCTCCTCCATCCTCAGACAGTCGCTCACACTAATAACACACAGATATTCAACACACAGCTAAATGAGAATCACCCACGGACGGATACACAAGTATACAAGTAATTAAACACACGTGCAGCTCTCTATAAATTCAGATATATATGCCTGGACTACAGCAGTGTTTGTTTCTTTGTCAGACAGCCGGCGGCTCACTGCAGACTGAATGAGAAAAACTAGCCATGCACGACCTCAGGATCTATTCTTCTTAATTTTTTGATCTGTCTGTGTGTGATAGAGGAGATGCGGCTGAATAGTGATGCCCAAGTGCTGACTGGTTGCCAAGGTAACAAGCACCAAGTGTCAAAACAAGACAAATTAAGGGAATTTCGTTTCCAAATGAAACACAGAGCCTTTTTATTTTAAAAAACAAAAAAACACCTTCATTCACATCACTAAGGTTAGAGTGAGACGTTGGTATTGATCTTAAAAAGTGATGTCATCCACCTTCGATAAGGATGTATTGAAAGAGAGGCAGCTGAAAGGAGACCCGGTGTTGGTTTTTGTACACGGCACACTGTGCACGAAGCAGCAGGACGCCTGTTAGTGGCGTGTTTGTGTGTGTATGTGTGTGTTTGTGCATCCTGCTGTGCACCTCCCAGAGTGATGCTGGGTGTTGCCTTGGTTACCTCATCCGGTCAAAACCCAGGATAGCAAGTGTGGCTGGAGAGCAGCCTTCAGACTCAGACACACACACATACACAGGTAGCCATGCGTGACCAGGGCATATGTTCCAATTGGTTTCTGTCTCCCTCCAGACTTTCCTAATTGGGTAAAAGGTGTTTAAAGGACATCTGCTGCTTCCAAATCAATCCTCACTGAGCATCTTCGCTCTGTAGCACACTGTATGAGTGTAATCTGTCACTCTGGATCCTTTAGGGTTGCAGGAAAATATGGTTTGATGAGATAAATGCCAACGCATGGCGGGGAGGCCGAGAGATCTGCAGAAATTTTGTGCATCAGGATTATTTTCAAAATAAAAGTATGAAGAGTCAAACCTGAAAGAATAAACCTTGCCAGGAGCAAACTGGGCCTCATTCAACAACTGTTTGTTCTTAAATCCCATTTAATCTTACAATCCTCCTGGCTTTCATAATTTCTATTATTAAGCTACATTAACAATTAATTCAACAAGGGGATCCGACCCCCACCTGGGAGCAACAACACCTCATGTCCAACAGCAGTTTGTAAATAAAGGTTATTCATAGATTACAATGAATGTGAAGAAACAAGTGCATCCACAGGTTTTTGTGCTTGACTTGTTGACCTCTCGTGTGCAGGATCATGACCTTATAAGGGCATTTTCTCATCATGAATCTGAAGCAGACTTGAACTGTAATCCGTCTGTGTGGTTATTGGTTACCAGTTTTTGCCTTGTTGCTTTTCCCTCTGCAGAGCTTGTGTCATCCTCGGTGTGATCTTCATCCTGTCCTCCTTGTGCATCATGGGTAAGGCCATCCACGACCTGGCCACCAAGCTGCTCCCTGAAGTGGTAAGAATAACAGTTTTACATGCAGGCGTGCTGGATGATGAGCTCTGACGAGACCAAAAAGTGGACTTGAATTGACATGTTACACATCAAAACAGTAAACTGTAATCTGGTATTATCTGCTCCCAACTGTTTATCTTCATACATGACATCATACACTATGAGAGTGTGCAGGAAATGGCTCTGAGGTCAGAGTTGGATTCAAACAGGAGATGGAAGTCAGCTTTGGATTAAAGCAGCCACCATATGGGACAGATAATATTGTCCATTTAACATTCAAGGAAAACACATTAACACAGTGTGCAGCTGGACGGGCAAACACGGTCACTCAACTCATCCCACTGAACTCAGGCTGCACAATTTAAGCCAAAACTTTGGTGTATAATCTGATTTTTTTTTTTTTTTGTGGAATTTGTGGTTATTTTTAAAGCTTTGCCAGACGGTAACAAGCAGCCAGGACCAGGCTTCTGCTGTCTCCTGCTGTAATACCAACAGTCTGCCAGACACAGGGATTTCATGGAGAGTCTATAAAAAGCTGTGTTGACTTTGTGCTTCTATCTAATAATTATTCTAGATAATAATAACATGTCAAAATGTGAGCACACTTTGCTCAAGAAAAACAACCACACGCAGGCAGCTACTGCAGTTATTTATGTGATTTACATGAAGCAGTAAAACCTGTATGTACCTCAGCCAAGGATAGGATGTTATCAAAGGGACTAACTATTAAATTTGACCTAGATCAGAGGATCCTGTTTGAAATACAATCTCTCTGTTATGTTTTAACAAGATAGTGATTCTCTTTCACCACAAGAGGGCAACAGTGTTCAGTGTTGGATGTTGCCCACATTGTGATTGGAAAACAAAACTGTACTGTACCTGAACATGCAGAGATGTTGTGTAGTAGTTGTAATTTGTTTCTACAAAAACATGTTTATCAGAATCAGCATCAGAATAGGAGATTTCTTTACCACTTGTGTGTGTGTGTGTGTGTGTGAAGGAGGTGTGACTGCAGTGTTGTTGTTGCCGCTGCCGCATGAAGAATGTCACAAATCTCAGGTGTGAAGACTCAGGAGCGTTTCGCACGTCTGCAAATAGCTTCATCACCCGGTTGCCAGGCGATAGTCATCACCGTAGAAACGCTGCTGAGAATCTAATGATGATGATGGTGATGATGATGAGTAAATGTGGGCACAACATGCTTTAGTTAGCTAAATTACTAAAGAGATTATTACCGGTGGTCTGGCCTCGCGCTGCTTTAGCTGTAATTATATAATTCACACCGGTGCAGTTTGAAGAATAATTGTTGGTTCTGTTTTAGCCTCAAATGGATGATTACACATTTTATCTACTGTACAACCCCTGAGCTGCTTCTGTAACTAGTTGCTGAAAGGTGAATCTGACCTTCACTACAGCGTTAAAGACAGAAATAAGCACATTTAAAAACAGTCAGCCACATTCACTGAAAAAATGCTGAATACATGACGGTACTATCTCATCCACTGAGATCCTACTGCCTCTCATGTTTAGTAACATCATAACAATATGGAAAATAGAGCTGTTATAATGGGAGCATGTTTTCATAACTGTTGCATCTTAAAGGCTTTTGTTGAAGATCTGCACACACATGCAGGATGATAACGTCTACAATCTGAGACAGTGTGGTGGAGGTCACACATGATTTATGACTTGGAGCTTTGTGCTCTTGTTTATTTTCCATCTTAATACACATTTAGTGTTGTGTTGTTTGACTCACTACGTGCTGGGTTAATAAAGCTTTGGGTCCAAACAACAAAATTTTAGTTACACACAAGAAAGTGCTGAGTGAAAACAACAAAATTTGCTAAAAAATAAAATTTGGGGTAAAAACAATAAGATGTTAAGGAGAAACAAACAACATTTTCGGGGAAAACCAACTGAATTAGCAGTTAAAACAACAAAATTTGGGTTAAAAAAACCCGACAAAATATTGTATTAAAACAAAAATGTCGGATCAAAAACAAAATGTTGCAGATAATCAACAAAATCTGGGGTAAAACCAAAAGAATTTGGGGTCAAAACAACAAAATTTGGGTTCGGAAAAAAACAAAATTTTGCATTAAAACAATGTTGGATCAAAAAAAAAAAAAGAGTATTGCATAAAAACAACAAAATTTGGGTTAAAAACAACAAAAGATTGAATTACAACAAAATTTGGGGTAAAAACTAAATCTTCTGGGTACCAACAGCTCATCTTACTGTGTTAAATTAATATGTAGTTCGTCCCAGCTCTGGGTTAAAACACCAACATTGTTTAGGGTGCAGTATTTTGCAGCCTGCTTTACTATAGTGCCAGACAGGGATATCCATTCAGAGCAATAAAAACCTACATTTATCCAGGTATCTGGATACAATTTCATCATATTTGTCATTTCCTTGGCTCAGGCACAGAACAAAAGTTCACCGTGATCAGATTTCACTAGTTTCAAACGGCTTTTGTAACTCACTCAGCCTCACGATTCAATTAGTTTTTTCAAATCCTTTTTATCGATTTATTGGCCCCACTGTGTTTTCCTCCTCTTCATCTGTGGCAGCGGAGATGGAGGGAGAAACACACAGCGAGCACCAAAGCAAAAACAAAAGGCCGAGTGTGGGAGCGGCGTTGCAGACAGATTGTGTTTTTCTGAGACGACCTGCTCTTCTTCTGTTCCTCCAGACTGGATCCTGCTGCAGATATACATATATATATTTATATATATATAGCTTGTGTACTCCTCACATCCTTCCTCGCTGTGCCAATACTGGAAATAAGGTTTATTTTCACTGCCTCCCACTCTTCTCCCTCGTCTTTATGAAATGGTAATAAGGTGAGCAGCTGCTTAGGTATGCAGTGGTGAGGCAGACACGAGGGGAGGGGAACATGAGGAGGAGGTTTGGTTTGACACCTGACTGTTCCTGCTCTGCTGCTCCTCTGTGCCCAATTAATGTCACTTAGCCTCCAAAACAAAACTCTTCTCTATGGATTTTTTTTGGTGTGTGAAAAGCTGTAAACTCCCAACAGAGGTTTTCAGCTTTTAAATTAATTTCCACAGCTGCACTGACCTCCGAGACGTCCTCCAGGCAACAGTGAGATTATGTCAGAAATCTCCCTATTTCAGCCATTTCATCAGATTATTTCTTTTCTCGACTAATTAGCAGCTTGTTTGTTTGATCCATCCAAAAATCAAAGAGTAAAAAGAACAAGTTGTGGTTTTATGATGAGTGTGATGTTGGAGTTTTAGAGGAGCTGCTCGGCAGGTTTTGCATAGACATCTCTGGCTGTCAGATGTAAATGTCAAGAGCTGTATTCATATTCTGAGCAGGGTGTTTGTCAGGAGCTGTGTGTGTGTGTGTGTGTGTGTGTGTCATGGGTCAAAATGGCAGCCCACCCACTTTGAATCCTGATTAGAAGGTCACTGGGGGATTCCCCGTGATAACAGACAGAGTCACAGTATGACATCTTTCATGTCAGCTGACTGAGGCAGAGCTTCTAAAATAACTACATCATTGTGATTTATAAACCAATATTCCTCTCTGATTATCCTGCTGTATTTGTTTGTGTGAAAGCAAGAGTTGGGAAAACGACTGAATTTTTTTCTTAAGTATTAAGCAAAGAACAAATAGGATGATAGTGTTGCTATTTCACCACAAGAGGGCAACAGTGTCCAGACACCAGTACAGCTCGATTATACTTCAGTGGAGGTTTGTGCTTTCTATTTACCGTATTTTCCAGACTATAAGCCGCTACTTTTTTCCGCCGCTTTGAACTTAAACACCGGTGTGGCTCATGTATCGTCAGCACGAAGCTCATTGGCTTTTTACAAGCTAGCAAGCTCTGCGCCGCCGATACATTTAGCATTGTCACATCAGACCCGGTCAGAGTGGACGACATGAAACTGTTCGAATAAATGCAATCATAAAATATGGTAATTAATGAATTAAATGATCACAAAACCCACACCTATTGCTAGTTTTGTCTCTTCACCACCTGGTTTTCAAACACGTCATTGTCTGCTAACTTGCTATAGAGACATTTATACAAATGATCTGCTGCTAAATATTGATCCCTTTCGGCAATGGTCAAATTTTGAAGGCAACAGGGTCCTAAACGTACTTCCAAGTTGTCATGGAGGGATTTACAACACAATCTAAGGGTTTTAACAAAACTTACTGGAGAAGGATAACTAAAGATGGATCAGGGTAAATGTAAGATTAGTCGAAAACAAGTCCAACAACAAGGACAGAGGTGGAAACACATCAACGTAACTGTGAAGATTTGGGGACAAAGTAAAAATTGAAATAAAAAGCAAAAAATAATTAAAGTCCAACATTATAAAGAAGAAGGGTCCTGGGATGGAGCCCTGTGGAACACCACATGCAGAACGTCTGCATACGTATGATCCAAACTCCACGATACAGTTGAAATTTCAAACACGTGTGTCCATTTTGCTGATGACTGCGTTTAAATATACAGTTTATATTTTATTCTCCCCACACAGCTACAGCACTGACTCAGGTCTATGCAGCTCGCTGAGGTTTTTCTCTCCATCGTCTCTTTGATGTCTGCGAGCTCGCCAAAGTAGCTTTTCATGGCTCCAAGGCCATAGTGCAATATTAATGCTGCCGCAGAGGCACCGAGTGCTCTGCAACTCCTTCTTCTCCTCTCTCATCCTTCTCTCCTCCTCCATCAGTCCTTTGTGCGTTTACATTTCAGGCATTTGCTTACACACTCTGTGCTGTGAGACTCACAACAGAGGCAACAACAAAAGGAGAGTCCTCAAATCACAAAAGGACAAAGCAAGAATGACCATCAGAGACTTAAACCAGGGTTACAGGAGGCAAAGAAAAATGGAGTATATGTAATATTGAGTTATATCTATCTTTAAATGATAGATATGGTGAAATAAAATTGTTATGCAAAGGGTGTAGATTTGCTTTGACAGGACACCATGAATTTACTGTTTAGATTTAATGAATTCTTTGCCCTGAGTTTAGCCTTAGAGGCATAACCCAGGGTGAAAAACCCTCCTTGAGCTCCTTGTAAAGCATCCTGTGGTGAGCACATAATAATAACTGAGGAAACAAAACTGTGTGGATCACTATGAAGGGGACCTAGGATTAAACCCTGAGGGACACCATGGGCCGGGTGGTGAAAACGTGGACTAAACAACACCTCCCACTGTCTCTCTGTGCTTCTGTCTCTCAGGACGACTTCCTGTTCAGCGTGTCCATCGTCAGCGGCTTGGTGTGCATCATACTGGCCGTGATCAAGTTCATGCTCGGTAAAGTGCTCACAAGCCGAGCTCTCATCACCGACGGTAGGTGGAAACATCCTTTTAATTAACTGTCCCATACTGTACACGTGAATGACAACACAAATACTTTGGCAGCCGCCTCGTCGCTCACATGACTGTAACACTGAGTCAGGTTCACATACCAGCCGTGGAGGAACAGATACATGTCTTCATGCTGTGGTTCTCACCTAACACAGTCATGGTCAGACATATTTCGGTTTAACCTTTCAGTATCTCACAGGAATCTGTTGAATCACTACCCTCTTTGTTTCTGCTCGTCAACACGCCCACTGTGCTCCTAACAGGTTTCTAAGGGCCCAACTCTGAGCCTTCAAAATAAAAGCTGGTTTATTGCATTGGGTGTTTCCACTCTCTTCCCAGGGTTTAACTCACTGGTGGGAGGGATCATGGGGTTCTCCATCCTCATCAGTGCTGAAGTGTTCAAGCATGAACCCAAGGTGTGGTACCTGGACGGGACAATAGGTGTCCTCATAGGCCTCATCATCCTCGCCTACGGAGTCAAGTAAGGGATAATTACTCTATAAAGATCCTGTACTTTCTACTGGGTATACAGCTTGCAGACTACATCAAATAGTTTTGAAGATACTTTCGGAAAACTTTGTCATTTGATGTAAATAAATGAACAGTGTTGATGGTAAATCATTTTTTCTGTGCAAAAACAAGGTCACCGAGGTCACGATATCTACAGATGGAGTCAATATTCATCAAGCTGAAAACATGTATTTGTTAAGTTTGTTAATTTTGTATGGATGAGCTTCATATTTCACTATGTACTTTACAAACTGAATTTCTAAAGAGAAATTATTAATTAACAGCACATGTTTACCTTTGTTTACAAATCCCTCTACAAGCAGAAACGCTCTGAAAATATCAAAAAGTACAAAATCTGTAACAGCAAAGTAAAATTGTGCATCACAGCAGCTGGTGAACAGGAGGTGATTAAAAACATATCCTTTAAAATTCAGTTTTCTCTTAAGCTCCAAGGAGAAAGTTTTTAATTTTAGTCTGAAGTTTCCCGTCGCTGCTGATGC
>OOFC01027763.1:4780-18762 GCA_900323345.1 Pseudochromis fuscus | reverse complement strand
GTCTGTCTGTCTGACCATCTCGTGGTGTTTGGAGAGGAGCTGAGCTCTCGCTGTGACCGACGGAGCAGGAATGTCTTTCAGGACAACATATGGGACTCGGCTGGAAGGAAACCAAGCAGGGGCCAATTGACCGAAACCAAAAACTTTGAATCTCTGTTGTGTTAGGTCTGCTGCACAACACACCACTGTTCAGTTTTCAAATACACAAAAGGATGTACAGCATATATACTAAAAAATCATTGAAAGGACCATACCAGGTTGTTTTGTAAGACATTTTAGGTTAATAAACACCGAATCTGTACTTAACAGTATATATTTTTGATAACAGTTTTGAATGTACACTATGCAGTTTTACTTTTTTTTTTTTACCATTTAGAACATGCTTGTATTTAATGTTGTACCACATTAAGCATTAAGTCTGCATTAGCGACTGTCAATGTACATCATCTTTATGTGGTGCACTTCAAGCTCGGGTTGGTATGAAGAAAAAAAACTTTGCATTCCAACACCTCATCATGATGAAGAAGACAGATGCCAGGAACATTCAAGCATTGAACTTTTACAGAAGGGTTATGTTTTCAGCCGCGTTGTCAGTCTTTTAGCATCATTTTCAAAAACCTCAATATAAATTTTTTTGTTTTGTTTTGTGAGTGCGAGAGGTAGAGTGTTATCCAAGGAGCAAATTTTACACTTTTCGGCAAGATCAGAAGGTCAGTGGATGGGGTCCAGTCTGAAAAATAGTTTGGAAATTTCCTATCTGTTATGATGGCACAACACAAGAGGACAACAGTGTTCAGTTTTGAGCATAAAAATAACTGGATTATGCCTTGAAAGAGGTTTGCACTCTGTGGGTGCTTTCTAGTTTTCAAAATGATTAACTAAAAAAACTAATAAACAACAAGGAATAGTCTCAACAAGGACGGAAGTATTGTCGTGTGTCCTTTGACTTTAATAGTTAACTTAAATACAAGTTTCTCTTTGTGTGGACTGATGTTAGTGTGGAGCTTAAAAGCAGTATGTAGTGATGATCTGGAGGATAATCGTGGATGAAGGTGTTTTTGTGTCGCTGTGACTACATGCATGGTTGTTAGCCAGGTGCATGCTGTGTACAGACTTTCCATCTAAAGTCTTGTTATGTTGACAAGGAATCCCTGCACTTTAATTAAGACCATCTATCTCTCTGCTGGAAGGTCCCAGGTTTACAATAGGACTCTGACCTCTGCTTGGCCTCATCCTCCACATCTAAAGCGACCTGTCTGCTGAAGTCTTCACATACACAACTGTCAGCGATGCTGTTTCTGTTCCCTCCCGACTTCTTCTGATCTGCCCATACCGTACCATACACCATCAAACTGCTGCTGCGGCGTCTGCTGCTGTTGAATTATTGTTTGTACTCCCTGGAATTTTCCTTTTCTAGCAGCTTCAAACATCTGAGGTCCACATGAGGCCGGCCGGTTGATCATCTGCTGCTGATGGATCCTCTCCAGCAGTTTTGTGTAGCTGCCTATGCACCTGGCAACACATCCAGTACAGCATACCCAATGCACACACATTTTCATTCACGCACACTGCATATAAATACACACATCCACACGAGAACACATTTAAATGATATTTCACTTGGAATGAGTGAGATGGAAATCTTTACAGTGCAGTGCTTGGGCACAAGGCATCCATGACGGTATTCTAGTATTGTGGCAAATAACGGTAAGTGATGATTTCTTGTGTGACGCATTATAAACTTGGCTGTGAATGTAAATGATTTGTTAGAGAAAAAGTAGAGGTGGGCTGTAAAATGTGGATGGTGTCATTTATTTTTTTTTAGCAGTGCAGTATCATTTAAAATACATAGTTTGACATTTCTGGAAACTGGAAAATGCTGAGTTCTGATTTTATTTTGGTTTAATTCATACAAAAAGAAAAAGTAAGAATGCAAAGTTGAGGTTTAACAGTATTTATATAATGCTGGCAGAATGGGAGGAAAAGGAAAACCTTTAGTTATTTTCACTTGGAAGAGTGCATGGCTCCATCCAACATGGCTACCCCTGGTTCTCGTCTTGTGGTCGCATACTTTCGACTAAAACTAGTTGTTTCCCCCCTGCTGGATAGCTTCATTCTTACAGTCACACATAAGAGAAGCATCAACCCTCTTGTCTCATACTCTGTAAAAATGAATGAGTATGTTTCCCAAAATGTCAAACTACTCTCTTTAAGTTTTCCGATCCCATCAATCATTGTTCAAGCTTCACTTATGAAAGGAACTTCACCTCCAGTCAGTCTGCTTGGTGGTGACAGGCAGACAGCATGGATGTATGTAAGCAGACGATTGTCGGGAGGTGTTAGAGGAAAAAGAGCAGTCGTGCTGAGCTAACCTTTCCGAGTCCTTTACTGTGTTGTATCATTGTCCTCCGTGTTTCCTGTAAACTATGTTCCATACATAAGGCAGAAACATCTCGAGGATAGAGACAAATGGAGTCAGGGCACTCTGAACCCCCTAAACTGCTGAGGCAGGGAACAAGGCCTAAAACGTAATAGCTTTGACCTAAATAGATTTTACAGCCGCTCCTTTTGAGCTGGGGGAGCCGACATATGCAAAAAACATCAAGCAGAGGTGAGGCATTATCTTCCTCTTTCTTTAGCATCGTCTGGCATGAAATATAGTTGTGTTAAGCTCTATGCCATGCAGGCTGCAGCCTGTGGAGAGCTGTGAAAGCCAGCCATGCCAAGTTTTACATAACCCTGCCCAGACTGGGATGTATTCCAGAAACCTAAGGCCCTGCCCTTTTTTACTTTCTTGCAGGTAACCTCTGCCGTTTCTTCGAGAGTGAACTTTGAGAGAGGCAGTAAATCCCCACTGCAGTGATCGAAGAAGAGAAAAGCAAAAAGAAAGAGATGTACAGGTGAGGATGAATGGGAGAGAAACGTGGGGCTCGAGAAGATAGTGAAGATTGATTGAGCGTCACTTCTCCACAGAGTACCAGGAGCCTTTAATGTTGTCTAGACTTCCTCTGATGTACGATGGAAGTCCAGACCGCCGAATCCTGGGGGAGCAAGGGGGATCCACATCCATCTGTATGAGAAACCACCATCTCCCTGTCTCAGGCCTCTTTCCAGGAGACGCTGCGGAGCCTCCATGGTGAACACCAGAAGCTGCTGAGATTAGGTCATGGAAAATGTGGGCCCCCAAAGCTTGTAATTGCTTAATTGGATAGCCTCGCTCCCCTCAACTATTTCTCTAGTCCTTCTTTCTCTCTCTCTAGTGACAAGCATTGATGAGAACATAAACCAGAGAGGTCCGTGTGAGAGGTGTGTATGTGGCTGCACGTGTATCCTGGTAGTGATTGTTGGAACTGAACTGTAGCCTGCCCGTGACTTGTGGTTCTCTGATTTAGAGCCATTTTTCCACTTTAAACCACAAGGGCTCTCACATGCTGGTGTGTTGGTCATGGAGGATACAGCTGGGAGGGACGGGGGGGTGCGTGTGTGTGTGTAGGGGGGAGGAGGGTGATTTGTGTCTTGTCTCTGGGGAGTCAGAGTGTCAGCTTCTCCGCCCATTGACGAGCAATAAAAGTGAAACATGGGTTCTAATGAGCAGAGGAGCTGATCACAACAGTTTCACGTCGATTTGTCATCAGTAGCGGTGATTTAACCAGCGTCAGGGGCAATAAATTCTTCACATGCTGTCGTGTAAACCTGTCAGATTATTATTCTTTAGTCATCTTTGATATAAATATTCATCATATAAAAGTTCCTTTTAACTTTTTATCTACCAACAGAGAGACGCTTGGCCCAATATGAGCTCATTATGTACTTTGCACCACAGAACATGGGTTATTCACAGCTCTCAGGGGCCACACGTTTGCCATATTTACAGCAATCTCAACATCAACGCTTGCGTTTCTGGTGGAACCCCCAGGTGAGCGTCCTTCCTCCTGGCCAAGTCGTTATGCCACTTGAGCGCGGCGAAAGTCAGCAGACCCTACGACCTCATAGGGCTGAAGTAAAAGCTACACTGATCCCAGAGAACAGAGAAGAGAGGAAACATTCAAGTTTATTGTCCTGTGAGATCTCATGATATAAGATGTCTTGTTCTCAGGGAACATGACATGCCAAGAAGAATGGTTTTGTGATCAGTCTTCTCTGAACGTCTGAAGAAAGATGATGTCTTTGTATAGGAAGTGCTGATTCAGCACTCATTCCTTCATGTAATTAATAATCAGCCATTTGTAACGGTTCTATGATGTCTGACTAACAGAAGTCCTCGGATGTCTGATAACAAGACAACACACTGAGCTGTTCAACAGACCAAGTCAAAGGATTTCCTCTTGTCCTAAATTTCCGCCGTCCCTGTCAGTGTGGCGGAGAGTTATGACACACGTCGGCACTGATGTCATAGTTGTGCAAAGATTTCAACAACAGATTGAAATACCTGCTGCAGACAGAGAGCAGGCCTTTTCCTGAGCATGTATGACTTAATTTCATAAGAAAAATATTTTGATTCCCCTTCACTGTGGTCTCCACTTGACTGCAGCCTACCTCAATATTTTTGTTGCATGCGTTTTGACATACTTCATCTCAGACCTCAGCAAATTACATTAACTGACCCTTTTCCCTGAAAGCACAGGATTGTGTGACTGTTGGATGAACCTTTACGGCTTCTATAAAGTTGTAAAGTCACAATTACTTAAAAAGCTGCTGAACAAGACAGCGATAATAAGCCTTGGGGCTCCGAGTAAGTAATGACACGTTAATGTCGTCATGTTGCAGATTGTAAAAGTGAGAACTTTTTCTCCACAGAAAAGCAGAGACAACATTATTTTTGGTATAAAAGTGTCATGATGCATTTCCAACATTTCCACAGTAAAAAAAAAAAAAGAGATGAGGTTGTTTTCACTGCAGACAAATTAACATCTCTTCTGGGAAGCATGGTGACAAAAGTATGAGGATCGACCAAGTCTGAAAAAAATCACAGTGTGAAGTCATCCCAAACTAAAATCTGTACGAGGATCTTACAGTGATTGTATTAAAGAATAAAGAGGTCTGCTGCTTCTGTTGTAGTGCAGCATTAAATCAGAGTTTTCTTAAGTATTGCAGGTCATGCAGCTAATAGAGGTCAGACTAAACACAAACAGCTCAGAGACAAACAGAAGGCTTGAAGAGTGATATATGTGCAAGCTAAAACACTACAAGCCTTAAAAAAAAGAAAAAGTCACTTCCTGCATCATAGGTGGGTGGACAGATCAGATAAATGGAGTAAACATTAGTTTCGCCTTCAGTTTTTCCCACCACTCTAACTTTTACTCACTGGTTTAAAGCTTATTGTTATTAAAACTGGACAAATCAAGACACCACAATGTACATGGCTGGAATCACATCACAAATATTTCACTTACATTTTATACACCTCCAAATAATAAGTAACAGTCTGTTGTGCAGATAGCCTCCTGTGTTGGTATTGTGATGCTTTTATTAATACATATTATTTTTTTAATTCCAGTGAAGCTCCAAACCGAGATGCTGTGATTTAATTTGTTGTGACTGAGGTCTGTGATTGTTTTTCTGGTGGCTGGCACGGCTGCTCGTATTATGGTGAACTGAACTGTCTCTTTTCCATAACAGGAAATATCACATTAAAATAAATGACAGCAGGTATAAAACAACATAAAATGTTGCATGTGCTGCATGTCAGAGAGGGATCACAATATTTTTAATACACTTTCCAGACTTGTTGTGTAATTTTCCCCAAACCTCAAGATCTGGAAACGATACATTTATTTTCCACATTTGACTTTCTGGATTAGTTAAAGAATTTTGTGTTCACTTTACCATCTGCCCACAGAAGTTAGTTTATCATTTAGATCAGGATGCTGACTAAATATGATAAATCCAAAATATAAAAATACCCACAAAATGGAATAATACATAAATGTAAAAAGACATTTCAAAATAAACTTGTGTAAAAGACTGATTAACCAACAATTTGTGGAATAAATGAAGATTTTACTCACTTTACTCTCATATAGAATATTATTGTTGAAGACATTTTATTTGAAACCACCATTTTCAATATTTCACAATGTCCTGTCACATATGTCAAACCTCTCTTAAGCTAGCATGCTAAGCAACTGCTATGACTGTTTGCACATAAGGCAGCTTTCTACCCAAGTGGGAATTTTATTGTTGTTCAGAAATGGATTTGAGTAGGTTGCATGGATTGTACACAGAAATGGACGAAGCAACTGGGGCTCAAAAATGAGGCCAATGTTGAGGTGCAAAAAAGCGCAGTACTCCTGATGGCCACTAGATGTTGGCTCAAAAAAATCTGGCTCCAATGGATTTCAATTCTAAAATCCTCACTTTCAGTCATGAAACACTCCTCTTTTCCCTGAAGTTATTCTGATGTCATTAGCTAATGTTAGTTCTTATTAGTCACCTGCTGGTCCATGTAAGAAAAAAAAAAAACGTGAATTATTAAGTAGGAATTAGGCTTCAAAAAGAATAATATTTAGCTTGATCAACAGGTCAGAGACAATGCTGAGGTTGAGTCTCATACACATTGGGCAGTGTCCTCAGCTTCAAGGGTTAGACCCGCCTCCTCCCTTCATCACCAAATATGGTCACTTCTGGTTCCAAACAACTAACATGGTCAAGTTCAAATGCCAAACTCCTGACTCCACAACACAAATCCACAAACCAATGAGTGAAGTCATGTTTGCTTTCATCCATTTCTATACATAGTCTCTGGTAGGTTGCTGTAAGACAGGAGGGTGGTTCAGTTTTGCACAATATCAGAGGATGGGAAAACAAAATCAGAAAAATTAGTATTTGTCATGGTCCGTGGCATCAGTACAGAAGGATTATGCCTTGGTGTGCACTCTCTGGGTACTTTCTAGTTTGGCCTCTTATGAATTCCCCGAAAACCTGCTTTTTGTCATTATTTTGAAGATTCCTCATTTTTAGTACTTATAACCAATTTCCTATATAAAATCATAGACCAGGGGTCCCCAATCCTGGTCCTCGAGGGCTGCTATCCTGCATGTTTTAGATGTGTCCCTCTTCCAACACTGATTCAAATGACCAGGATCATTAGCAGGCTTCTGCAGAGCTTGATGATGAGCTGATCATTTGAATCAGGTGTGTTGGAAGAGGGACACATCTAAAACATGCAGGATAGCAGCCCTCGAGGACCAGGATTGGGGACCCCTGACATAGAGGGTTCTTTGGTGAGATCAGGCTAATTTTCCTCAGTCGAATAAGTGAGCACTGACTGCCAATCTGCATAGTTAACTCTGTTAAATAATTACCTCCTGTATAGAGCAACAACATAATATGTCTGTTTTTCTTCAGAGTTGTCTCAGAGTTTCTGCTGAACATATGATGTTGTGAAAATAGAAGTTTTTTGTTTTTAATTATTAAACCAGATTTTGATCATTTCTTAAATAAACTTACTAAATTATTATTCCATTATTATATCTTCCACTGTTGAATCATTTTATCATTAATGTCATAATTATTTATCTACACTTAAGGTGGGCCACACAGTTTTACCAGCAAAATTCCAGATTGTTTCTGGGTTTAATTTGTGGTGAGTAATAGCTGCTGCTTATCTCCAAATGATCCTAATGTGATAATGAGATTAACAGGCTGTCATTTTCTCATTTTCTTTTCACTGCAAAAAAAGTGCAAGGAAAAAAAAAAGTCCTGCCATCAGTTTAGTTTGACGGTCTGGCCCATTAACAATCCTCGCCTCTGACACAATCCGTCTGCCTGAAGTGTGACCTCATACTTAATTTAACACATGGTGCGCAAACCTAAGTGAAAGACACTGATAGCAATACTGTCGATGATAAAAATTTGCCTAAAGCATGCTTTCCAAAGCAAACTGATTGATTAACTCCACTAAATGAAGTCATGTCACTGTCTCTCTCTCTGTACATGTGCAAAAACTGGTGTTGAAAGCCGTTAATCTTGGGAATTTGAGCCTCTGCTGACCACAGACAGCACAGGGATCCTTGTCTTTTCCAAGCGCCCACCGGGCTTCGTGATTACTTTCCAAGCCTTTCATGCAAATTCAGCTCCCAGGCTTCATTTTCCGCTCATTAAAAACCGGCCCCCGAACTCCGGTTCAGCACGACAAATCTCTCCGGTCATCACATTTCTCCACTAAAACAATACAACAGTGTGTTGTCGACTCAGCACTTCCTCCTCTTCCCACATTTGTTGCAGGGGTAGGGGCCTGTTTTTTTTCTGGCTGGGAGGTTTTATTGACTGTTGGGGGGGAAGGTTTCGAGGTGTGCGTGCTGCAGGTGGTGATTCATGCCCCAACACACACACACACACACACACACACACACACACATTGAAATTACGTCATCGTGAAGTCTGTGAGTTTATGCTCTTGACCGGTGAGGTTAAGTTGCCTGGTGTTACTTTCCTCTAATGATCTTAAACTTTTTAAATATTTGTTTTAAATATCTTTTTTCCTGGTGATCTCTGCAGTGATGAATTGAAGACTTGCTGCAGGACACAGGGGTGTGCGACTAATGTTTTTTGTTGCGCGGGGATACTAATGATTGCATGTGTAGACCTAATCACCCTCCAGCAGGAAACGATGTCGCCTGAAATGGGTCCGATCATTACTTAAAGGCATGACCTCATTTGGCCAGTGGATGCAAGAACTGCCTCGCTGGAATAAAGCTGAAGGCACCGTTATGAGCTCATAAAATTGGCTTCTGTGAGTTATTTGCAGCCTAAGGCACCAGGTCACCACATGACTGTTAAAAAAAAAACATGGCCACAAGAATATTTCTCCCAGACACTTCACCCACTGCCCCACTTGTTGTTGGATTGTTATCAACTTACAGTAACACCATGAAGATGCTGCAGACTACTTTTAACCAATCAATGGAAAGCTGCTTCCACTTTCTTTCATTTCACCCTAATAATCCACTATCAATACTACTCACCGTGTTTGAAATTTTATTTTGAAGTTTTTTGGCAATAGAGAAGATTGATACGGTCTTCAACATGTGGAGCCTTGCAGTAGTTTAGACAGGAAGTCATTTTATAGTCACATGTTCCATGCACTCTCCAGTCAAGTATGTTCACAACCATTTCTCGCTGCAGGTGGTCTTCCTGGAGACTTACTGGAGACTCAGCTGTACAGCAGGGACACCAGGACTCCACATTACATAACTAGATCATTTCTACATGTTGGTTTTGGTGCTGATTTGACAAACACAACATACGTGATGTGTTAACCCCCTTTAAAAGTGTATTACTTTCATACGGTTTCTAGTTTCTATGCTAAGCTAACTGGCTGCGAACTGTAGTTCTAACGGTCTTGAAGGTAGTGCTGTGGTGACTACCACACAGTGATCAGTGGAGCTCTGCTGGTTTACTGATAAATGTGAAACTAGAAACTGAGGAACTTATTGTTCCTTTGTTGACATCTGTTCATGATTCATGACCTTAGCACAAAGTGCAGACACTAAGCAAGGGATGTTTAAACAGATGAAAAAAATAAAAACACACAAAACAATGGCACTTTTATTTAGATAATTTCGCCACACATTTTGTAGGTTTATTGAATCATACTGTTTTTATCCATGTAATTTAATGTTACTGAATTTGTTTGAGGTGAGTCTGAGGACGACTCATCATCTCTGGTTGGACTACAAAGGTCTGTTCAGTCTATTACACATCTGGAGTTTCTTATGACATAAACATAGAGGCTATATGAGGATATAAAATCTTGGATGCTTTAAGTTTTCATCTATATGTTGATTTCTCTATCCTGATTTCAGTTTATTAGTATCTGTGACTAATAACAGTATCAGGACCTAAACTCCAGCCTGCTGTCAGAGGGAGTTTTTGCTTTTGCTTCGTGATACATTACAGCTTCTGTAACAAAGGCACGTCTGAAGTCAAAGCAATTTGTTGCAGTTTTGCTAAACAGAAAAGCAATCAGCATCACTGAGTCAGAATGTGTGTTCGCCATAATTTCAGCTGTGGAGGATTACTAGTAAGCTGTGACCAGAGGCTGTCTGCAGTCTGTCTGCCTGCATGCAGAGACTGGAGCTGCTAAGCCCCTTTCTTCTCTCTTAAGGCAGGATGTCAATAAACTCACCGAAACTTTTTGGTCAAGCCAGACAGAGGAACTGCTCAGAGGCTTTTTTATGGAGGATCTTGTAAGTTCAGCACACAGATGTCGATGTATTGTGAGAATGGAGGGAAAACTGGAGCTGAAGATGGAAGCTTAAAAAACTATGGGGGTCAGTGAAGCCGTTTCCCAACATGTTACCTGCACCGAAAAGACACATTCATTCAAAAGAGCATCAACTTTGTCTGACTGGTTCCCATCCGTTAGCTTACTCCAATACCAAAAAGCAAGAGTCAGTAATGCACTACTTAACAGCCCTTTTTATTTGTTATTCTTTGCTTCTTAAACCTTTAAAGGGGTCACAGGTCAAAGTGAGT
Source organism: Pseudochromis fuscus (assembly GCA_900323345.1). Lineage (NCBI taxonomy): Eukaryota > Metazoa > Chordata > Actinopteri > Pseudochromidae > Pseudochromis > Pseudochromis fuscus. Next base: position 8,283 of record OOFC01027763.1, on the reverse strand, counting down.
GCCTGAGGAGAGATGTAGCCTTTCGATTAAGTAAACAACATGGTGGAAGTATCAGCTGAGCCCAGGGAGACGAGGGGAGACATCGCAGACTCCTCAGGGGAGGCGGAGAGCACCAGCATCTCAGTAATGGGATCCAGAGTGGTGAGGGATGATGTCATGGGGAAAGACAGGCGGACGGCCAGGCCACTCAGCGTGTGGACGGATATACGAAGCGACAAAACTGCGAACAGATCGCAGATATAACACCAGCTCGGAGAACATTCGATCATTTTTAATATTCAGTTGTAGCTTTAATCCTGGTTGAGATCATGTATCCAAACATGCTGGAGGAAATCTGTTATGAGTAAGCGTGGCAGAAATCACAGGAAAATTTTCGGCCTCTTAATTTGACCGGAGTTTGTGTGTCATCATTTCTGTACATGTAAAGTTCTCTTCCATACATGTTTCACGCCCAAGAGTCTGTGTCTTCTGGCTTCTTTCTTCCTACTTTCCTGCTGTGGTTTAAGTGTTTAAGCTCACAATAAGTCATAGTTATGTCACCAGAAGTGTGAAATCAGGAGAGCAGGGGAGCACATGGTGGGGTCTTCGCTGAGGTCGTGGTTGAAGATGGGGAGGGGGTGAAACCTTTAGCCAGTAGGTGTCACTGTTCATCTGTGGCACCTCTTTACCTGAGTGGAAGTGGGTGAATAAAAAAAAAAAAAAAAAAGGACTGAGAGCTAATGTCAGATAGCATCAGAGCTCCTGATAATGTACCAGGGTTCTGAAAATCTGCAAAATCTTACTCTACTGATGACAAAAAAGCTTTGGTTTACATTTTTGAATATGCAAAAATTATATTTCCGACAAGAGGAAATAGGCGACAGGACAAAGCTTCAGTTTCAAAGTGAAGGTCAAAAGAAAAGCATCCTGAGGGCAGGAGGTTCACCTTGTTCTTAAAATCCTAAATCATTTTAAACTTGATGGTATGTGCTGAATGAAGACACAAACACAGCGTTACAGAGACTCTGACGCCTCCCTTTAAAAGGTATACGCACATAAACATGTCTTTGGGGATGACACTTACCCATTCTTCAGACTAAGCCACAAGGTCACTCTGGTCTGTAGTAACACAAGGTTTTCCTATCACGCAAGAGCAAACATAGTTGTATTACTGTTTTCAAAACTGACATGATTTATAACCTACAAGATAATCAAAAGAATGCTCACAGATGGAGATGAGTGAATTCCTGAAGTTTTTCCCCCTCAATTTATTCCTGTTAAGTATTACTGGAAATACTGGGTTGTAAACTCTCCAGCAGTAACTGATTCAGTCTTCCCAACATTGCTGAAGCAGTTATGTCATTTGGTTTCATTTGAATGAACTTGGCTGCATTTTATTACACACAATAAAATAAAAGTACATTTAGGGCTCCTCTACCAACTGCTGTGTACCCCGCCACTTTAAAACTCCTTCGTAAAAATTACAATGAAAGGCAACTAAATTCCTGTAAGGTGACATATATGAAGACCACATTGGTTAATCTGAAGTGTTAATTTCATTACAGTGAGTTAAATTCTGGAGGATTTTTGCTTATATATTTTACACCTTTACACTGCCATACGGGTCAGGATGGTTATCAAAGAGATAGATCCCTGAAACACCAGGGAACGCCTCTTTAATAGTTAACTGCTGACACAGTTCACACATGGATTTTTTTTTTTATGCATTATGAAACTGTTAGATCCAAAATGATGATTGCAGGCTAATGCGGAAAGACTGTTGTTCTGGAGCAGACTTGCTTCCAGATGTGATCACCTGGCATTTGGATGAATCATTTTCATCATTACTCGACCCCCGGCGGGGAGCTCTTTGGCCTGTGTTTATATGCAGAAAGTTCCAGTCACAGTCTTTTGATCTCATGTTGCTGCCATGCAGTCATCCTTTGTTTTCTATCAGTACATCTCCAGTCTGTACGGGATAATTAGCCTTTTATCATTTGTTCCCTGTGACTCTGGGTTAAAAAAAAAAATCAAACATTTTCCTAGTCCTCCAGTTTCCGGGGTTTTTATTGTGTGTTTCTAAGTTGTGTAAATGTGGGTGGACAGTTGAGTGGCTCTCTCTCTCTCATCTTCATCTTTTAAAAAGGCCCAAAAACCACAGGCCACATGAAGCCATGTGTCCCTAAAAACACATCTGGGGCATCTGGATGCTGCAGGATACACTCACACATCCATGCACAACCAGTGCTTTGCACCTACACTTACAGACACTTACATGAACAGAACCACAGGCGTGCCTGTCTTGATTCACCACATGTGTGCTTCCATAAATGTGTACAATTTGCATTAATATTTCTGAAAGCACTCCAGTAAAAATGTCCACACTTTGACCTTAAAAGGAAATCTTGGTCTAGTGTTTTAATCTTCAGTATATCACTAATAACACTAATTTATGTACTTTTCAAACTGAAAACATACATTTTACGATGCAGTCTTGTTTAAATCTGCCTTCAGAGAGTGAAACCCTTTTACTCCAGATTCCCAACATACCTACAGGCTCATTGTGACTTAAGCCTGGATAAGCCCCCCAAAATGGTCCCTTGATAAGTTTAAAGACCTCTAATGGCTTCTAATTGGCCATCTCTTTGAGTAGGGGGCACGCCAGAGGGCTGACCAGCATGTCATCAGGTTTCCAGATAGCATGTCTGAACATGAATGAAAACTGGTGTGCTTGAACACAACCACAAGTCAGTTCACTGAGTTGAGCTCTAATACTGTCATTATAGTGTTTCCAGATTTTTTTCACTGCTGCTTTGGGTGGTAAACAAGTCTAATTAATCCCTGGTAAACAATCCTGAGGCTGAAGAAAAGGCTGTTTGATTGGAATTAAATGATCAAATGATTGATGTGACATTTTCCACAAATCTAAAGAAAAATACTTTTTTCTAATATTTGTCCTTTTTACTCAGCGAGTGTAAGACAAGGTAACAATTTTTACTGGAAAATTGTCTTAAACCATGTAAAATAGAAGAAATAGAGTAACACCAGTGCTCATCTGTAAGCTATTTCCCATGGCAGCCTGTCACTGTTTGGCCATTATGGAGCTATAACCCAGCCACAATACCCTCACAGTGTTCAGTTATGATAGCAGTGACCAAGCTCCGATGCTGCAGTATTCTATGACTCGATAATAATGTATGTATGTATAATAATTATAATAATAAGCTATAATAAGGCCTAAAGGGGAACCCCCACTGTCTGCGTTCCTTCTTTACTGGCTTCTATATAGGGGACATCAGTCTACACTAGCAAACCAAACCAAAGGGGATCTGTGGCCCTCCCGCTTTTAGTTGTGGCAGTAGAAGAGGTTTTAATGGAACCCGCATCCACCGAGCGAAGACAAACCCTCAAATTTTCATCATGTGCGCCTCTCCGTCTGACCAGCAGTTTTCTTAACTGTTGCAGATGCTCGGAGGGCAATGGACCAGAATCCATGTGCCCTGCAGTGCAACATAGAAAAAAAA
>OOFC01027689.1:75999-94693 GCA_900323345.1 Pseudochromis fuscus | reverse complement strand
CTCCACACCGCCGATACATTTAGCGTCGTCACATCAGACCCGGTCAGAGTGGACCACATGAAACTGTTTGAATAAATTCAATAGCGGCTTATAGACAGGCGCGCTCAATAGTCCGGAAAATACGGTAATAAAAAGCGTATTTTTCAGTTTTGGCTGGATTACACGTGTGAATATGGATCATTTTTGCAGCACTGAGCTTATGGGCAGATATTGTGGGGAGATATAAAAGCATAAGGGACACAGGGAGTGCTTGTACCATTGTGAAACGGGGAATGCAGAGACTGAGTGATGGGGGAGGTTGGGTGAGGGGGCTCTGTGGGGCCTGAAAGAATATGGAAAAGAGTGAGACAACACATACGCACCACAACAGACAACAAACAGTAACTGACATGCAGAGTTAAAACACGTCTCAGTCCCCAGATTCAGAGTGAAACTTGGCACCCGGTTCTCTGTTGTATCCATGATGAAACTGAGCATCTCTACTGCATCATGCATATTTGGATCAAATATATTTCTACTTTATTTCTAAGCAGTTTATAGCATCAGCAGGTAAATAAAATGTGTTAGCAGCAGAATGAAACAAATGCATTCACCAGCATCATGCAAGAGGAGTCTAATGAAACCATGTTCATTTAAAGAAGGCAAATACAGAAAACGGTTAAAACTGCAGGCACAGCTAAGCTTAATGCAGAAACTTTTATATTTCATACTATATTACTTTAAATCCACACTATTCGTTTGGAATAGGACAAGCACGTTTGCTTGCAGATGCCATGGAAGTATGTGTCAATCCTTTACTCACAGGGAGAATTTGCAAGCTTAGTAACATGCAGGGAGATAAATATCTATGCTAGGACTTGTTGTGGGTTTTCCTATGTGGTGATGTAACTAGCATGCAGATACTTCCAGTGGCAAACTTGTGTTACCTTTGCCCGTCTCTACAGTGGGCTGAATACGAGCTTTGGGGGAAGAAGAGAAAGAGAAAGAGACAGAAGGGATGTAAGATGTTGAGCCTCCTTAGTGTTGTAATCCTTATGAACACCTTAATATCTGTCACTGTGATTATGATCCTTAATATCATTGCTCTGATGTTAGGCTTTCACCTTGACCGCTTGTCATTACTTGCATAACAAAGACATAAATCACACTCTAGCATTTCCTTAATGTGCTAAGAAATAACTGCACAAACACAGAGGTTGCATTTGTTTTATTGATTCATTTTCTGGTGTGTAGCTTTTTGAGAGTTGCCTCTTCTCAGCCGACGAGGGCCTGTCCTGTGAAAGGAGGTGACAGGTTGATAATGTTAGCAGCAAATATCTGAAAGACTGTAATCTCTGTTAAAGTGAGTGAGTGGTGATGGTAATACTGATATAGCTAGAGATTTGTCTTACCTTTTGTTTCATCTCGTCTCCCAGGTGTACCCGGCTAAAAAAGTGAACACCATTTAAACGTCCCAGACGCCAAATGGGTAATTGAGTCAGGAGGGAGGAAGTTCGAAGACACATTAAAATGTTAAGGTGTTAAAATGCTAATGTTGTGTTGGAACAGTTTTAATAAGAGTTATTATGTATTTTTGATGTATGTAATTGTAATGTTGATAGAAGCGTACTTTGTGGCAGTGAGGTCCAGGAGGAGCCTAACCTGTGGAGAGGTATGGGCTTGAGGATGTGACCATGGCAGATTATAAAAGGGCTGTCAGTTCTCAGGAGAGGGTTGCTGCTGGGACCACATCCAACCTGTGGTCCAGTGTTATTTTGTTATGTTTTATGCCTTTTCTTATGTGGCGAGATGAATAGACACCTGGTTGGTATTGCACCAGCTATATTCCTGCCTCAAGCCTCCGTGTTCGTCCACCTGCTACCGGTCATCTTCACACTGCTTAAACTCTTAAAGTCTTAAAGTTAAAGTTAAAGTACTCACTTGTGTCCATGATCGTGAAGGCCTCTTCTGTGATGATCGGGCCAGAGCCCTTGATTGTCCTTGCACTTAAATAAAACTTGTAGAGCATGCTTGAGTTCAGGTTGCCCAGGGTGATGGTGGTCTCATTGGCTAGAAGCGTCACGACCTTGACGGGTCCCAGTTCATTGGTGGAGTTGACTGTAAGTGAAAATGTTAGAATTGGGAATGCATGACTCAGTTCTTCTGCTCCATAAATACTAAATATTAGACAAGTGGTCCATCAGGCTACTGCTGAGACTACCTGGTTGGTATTTGAGTGTGTATCCAGCGAGGCGTCCATTGTTCCTCTCTGGTGCGCCCCACTCCAGAGTCAGAGAGTCCAAACCAGGGTTCATAATTTTCAGGAAGGAAGGAGGTCCTGGGACTGAAAACAAAAACCAAACCACAGTCAGGGTCTGCAGCATGCAGGGCCTCTTTTGGAAATCAGCATTTAATTCACCATATCAGTCCCTACAGTAGTGGTAGATGGACCTGCATCATTCTTCTGACCTTTCCCATTATTTTTAGTCTTACACCATCACTGTAAATGAAAGATGGATGTAGCAGACTTCAGTGATTGAATCTGATATTTTCCTCAGACATAAAAATAATCGAATCATGGGTCATTACTAAAACTTTGAAATAAATAGTTTTTTTTTATACTATATATTTTCATAGAAAAGTGGATGAAATGACTGATGAGACATTTGTGGAATTAATATGTTTTGTCTTGTGCAGTCATCAGAAGTCAGTTCAACAGAATGATACAACTCAGTCATTAACAAATGTGAAACTGTCACTGGCATTTCCCACTATCGCCACTAGAGGCTGTCACATACTATTTTACATCAAAAACACGTAGAACACAGATATGAAAGCTGACTACAAAAAGCCAGCAGATTTTAACATTGTTACTTTGGTGCAACACGCACTTCAAAATTAATTGTAACTTTAGTGTGACATGCCATATGTAACACTTTCATTGTGAAATTTCAATGTAACATTTACAAACAACTATATAGCAATTATGTGATTCATTCACATTGAGCATGGACTTAAGAAATAATTAGTTAGTGAGAATATTTTGAACTATGATCAGTCAGACCTGTCCTGACCTGTCATTATAATTGTCTTTTTCCTTTTTCATCAGGTTCTCTTTTCTTCCCTGAGTCTTTTGCACTGCTTCTCTTCATCCTTTGGCTTTTCTAATTTTCTTTTATTGACTTTCTATCCCTGCCTCATCCACATTTCTTTCTTTATCTGTCCTTGTATCAAAGCTCTCAATGTGCGGTGGTGCTTTGCATTTTTTAAATGCACAAGAAAAGAATTTGATATAGTGATGACCACGATGGAACCATAATCAGCCACTAAGATCCTTTTCTATTTCTTGCCTGATATTTAACACACATCCATGCCAAACTTTAGCAGAGCACATGTGTCTCTATGAAACAGAGCTGTACCCAGATGTGATAAGGATCCCACAGAATGTAAGCAGCTCATGCACACTCACATACAGTCTGCCTGGAGCAGAGGTTGGACGTTTTAATAGTGATCTTCCACTGTGACATTGCACTTATTTCATGAAGACCCTTTATGATTTCAATATCTGCTGGATATGCATTGATAAAACATTCAACAGCATTTCCAGAGCCTCACAACTATATATATTTTTTATGTAATTGTGAAATTATTTTCTAACGCACCACCAGGACAATGATAAGCAGAGGTCACTTCAGCTGATGACATCAGAATGACTCGTGAAAAAAATGTATTGACTTATTTCATGAGTGAAGGTGACCATGTCCATCGGTTATATACAGTCTGTGGTTCTCCATGAGATGTCAGAGATATAAATAGATGGTTGCTGAGGGGGATCCAGTTCCTCATGCATCATTATGTGAATGCTAGGGTGTGGTTGTATGTTTAAGATGTGATCTCTACACCTCTGTGATACGAGGCTGCTATGGGGATTCTCAGTGGTTAGTAGAGCAAGTGTTAATTTTGTGGTGGCAGCAATCACAGGATAACTAGTTAGAATTAATGGTAGAAACAACACAATAGTGTTAAGATGCTGAATTGGTTGGAGCGCATTCAACGTGTGGAGGTCAAATTAACATTCGGATGGAATTGATAAAGTATAACAAAGTCTTTTTTAGTGTATGAGCATAATACTTCTCAACCCCTTTTTATTTCTGATCTCATGAGAAAATCCTTTTATAACATCTGTGAAAACTCTTGGAGGATTAGTCTGACAGGAGAATTATTACATTCAGGATAATTTGACATTAAAATCAGCAGTTTTCTATGTGTGGTGTAGACATACACACCTCCTTCAGGTGTTTCAAATGTCCTACTGGGGCTAGGAGGCCCATCTCCTTTGTTATTGAAGACCTTGATGAAGAGGTTGTAGAGACTGTAAGGTCGGAGGCCTGGTAGACGTCCCTCGCTACGATTCCCGCTGAAAGTTAAAACTTGCTCCTCCTGATCTGTTGCCTCCTCCGTCTCATGCAAGCCCCGCTCACGACGGTAGTACACCTAGAGAAAACACCAGTTTTCAGTGTATGTTCAGTCTGACATATTTTGCCGTTTTACTGATATTCATCTACATGGTACGATTCACACATATGACTTAGCAAAGGAGGATTTCACAAAGAAGGCTCAGAACAGTAACAAGTGCTTATTGTTAAAACCTTAGATTGAATCAGTCCTTGCAAAATGAATCTGTCTGATAGCACTACAGTCAAGACGAGATTCAATCTGACAAGATTTATTTAAGCCTGACTGTAGAGCTTTATATTCATTGCTGCAAAATGCAAATCCCGATTCAAGGAAGCACTCATCATGAGGAAATGTCAGGTGACATCAGCCAGGTCTTACAGTCAAAACTCCATTTCCTTGAAAGTTCTCTCACATGTTTTTGTTACAATTATGTACAACACTTGTGTTCATCAAGTGTGAGTAATGCGCTCTACAGAATAGTAGTCTGCCTCTCTCTCAGTTTGTTTTACTTCCTGTTTTATATATTGTTGCTTAAATGAAAAGAAAATGGCCAAACACTTCATCCACTGTCAGCCTAAACCCTTAAGTCTGACAGAAACCAGGACCGACTGGAGGCATTTACATTTCTAAACTGCATTTCTTGAAAACAGTGACTCAACAACATCAGTTAAGCCTTCTGAAGTCGATATTCTTGTTTCCTGAAACACCCCTCTGCAAAGCCACACTAGAGCATCTACAAACTGCAGAATAATGCTGCAACACCAACTGATAAACTTATGTTTTTGCTCAACAAACAAACACATCCCAACCCTCCCTTCAGCACAGATTTTCAAAATAAAACAAGGTCTGTTGTTTCTATAATGACACCCATATGTTTTGTTATTTTGATTCTTAGTGTGCCATGTTGTTGGCTGTATTTACAGGCAGTATACAGTATGTCTCACATGCCATACTTTTATTTTGACATTTTTATGTTGAGACTGGCCTTACTTGTCAACTCCCATTTTCATTTTGTGGTGTGCATATGTGCTTCTCCTCACTCAGATGAGGGTCATGTGCTGATCTGAAGGGGTTGAGTGTGTTTTCAATCACATCAGTGTTACTTTGTTTTTTTTTTCACATTTAGTGCACAGAAACAACAACAAGTAGCAACCCAGGTAACGTTTCACAAATAACCATTTATCAAAGAATACCTTGTATCCCTGTAGTTTTCCTCGCACTGAGGAGAAGGATATAGGCTCCCAGTGAACCTCTGCAAGCGTGCTGTTATGAACCAGGATCTGCATGCTATCAGGGGCAGACAAAGGCACTGCCAAGCAGAGAGAGACATGAAAAGGTCAATCAAGTTGCAGTTGGAAGACACTGTTAGTGATGGATCACAGACAAACATAATATCCCATAATATGAGCTGAGACACTTTATATCTGACTAAGCTACTACACAAAACTAAAAAAGATCAGTGAATTTCTCAATCATCCTGCCTACAAATAAAATGTCAGCAGCAGTTACAGAAACCTCAGACCATATATGCTCATGCAAAAATGCTAATTAAATTCCCCATAAGCGTCACTCACAGTCCTCTCCAGAGTACCCAATCACTGCTTCGGGTTCAGGGCCAGCGCCGTAATCATTGAAAGCCTGAACCTTAATTTCATAGGCCACGTAGGTTGGAGTTCCAGACACAATAAATTCAGAGTTGTTGGCCACGTTCTTTGACGACCAGTCCTCCTCCACGTCCTTCTGTCTCCACAGCACTCTGTACGTCAGTCCAGGTCCGTTAGACTGGAATCCTGTCAGTGGCTGCACAGAGTCATTTCAATGTATATGTTACAGGAAAAACAACACTGAGATATTCTGAATACTTCACCCCAGCATGACTTAACCAAGACATAATATTGTTTCTAAGTGCTACTTTTGTCTACTGGGTGTGTTTTTGTACAGGCTGTGGACTACCAGTATATCCACACATCAGAAACCAAACAACTGAAGTGCTCTTACTGTCCAGGAGATGACCAGGTTGTCAGGCATTGTTCCTACAGCTTGAACACCTGATGGGTTTTCATCAGGAGCTGGGACAACCAAAAAAAACCCAAATGTCATGGCTCAGATATTTCAGAATTTTAACCACAGCAGTGTATTATTTTCTTGTAGGTGAGCGTGTTTATTACCTGCAGGGTTTGTCCTGTATTGGCGTGAGGACTGGCTGGGCTCGCTGTAGCCCACGTGATTGCTAGCCAGCACTCTGAAGGAGTAATAGATGTATGGAGAGAGCTGTAACTGCGCTGTGGTGCTAGTACCGGCAACTTCTGTCAGGTTGACCCAAACTCCTGGCTGGTGGAGCAGATCCTCGTATTGGATCAAAAACTCTGCAGGAAATGAGAGATTCAGAATGAGTTAAATAGTGGAGTCAAAGAAATAGCAAAACTATAAATTTCTTTTTAATGGTCGTGATTGCTAAAGCTTTAGGAAATAGAAAATATAAATACATGCAAAGGTTGATAGTTTGTAATATCAAGAATTTTGTTATTGCAGTCCTGTTGCTACTATTGGACAGCCATGATGATGACATCACTTGAGCTCAAGGTTGAATCTCCACAGTGTTGGTATTAAGTACAGAAATGGTAAAGTGCATAATAAAGTGACTCAGAAGGCAGTGAATACGAATTTGCTGCAGATTCAGTTATATTGACAACAGCAAGTAACATAACAACAATCCCAATGCTGTGATGATGTGTGATGTCAGAGCATTTCAAGCAATCACAAAAAAAACCCTTTCTCCACTCCATTTTTCTGATTGGTTGAAATATTTAAAATGGCAGCCTCCATGAAATTGTCCATGATTAGTGAATTCTTTAAGAGATGATTCATTAATTCATGTCATCATCTAACTATACAAACTGTACCGTGACCATAGTTTTCTATTCCTTTAAGGTTTCATTACGACACCTATCAGCTTCACGTCATGTTGATACTCCCACAAATCTAAACAGTTTCTGAATCTCCTCTTTGTTGGACGATTCTGGCTTGAAATTTTTATGTGTTCTCCAGGTTTCATGTGAGGCAGAGGATAATATGAAGAGTGGAAAGAAAACACTACAAAAGCAGGCAGCAACAGTAAGCATTTCCTACTCTGTGTGGGACTGTTGTGTTCGTCTCCTGGGGTCCAGGTGAGCTGAACGCTCCTCTCTGTCTGGTCCGTCAGCTCCAGGTCAGTCGGAGGGTCAGGTTTCTCTGTGAATACAAAGAGAGGCTCAGGACCATAGAAAAATTAAACACAGCTGATTCTTGGTGGTGTTGGTGGAGAAAATTTGACCTTCATTATAGTGTAACATAATTTATTTTGATTCATACTGTGAATTTGAGGATAAATTCGGGTTTGTTGGCAGGATTTTATTTTATGAAACTTGCTAAGATTAACTAATAGCAGAAGGTAAGATGATATATTAGTATTATTTCCCGTATGGACAAATTACCTGTGAATATTAATATACCATTTAATTAATAACAAGTCAAAGTGTTTTCTATTGGTGCTTTACAAAGTTGAATTATTTTGCGAAAATAAACATTTTGAGGCCATGCACACCCACACAGGTGTTTTCACTTGCAGTTGATTGGACCTCTGCAGGTTGAAGTGGAGCTGCCACAGCAGATAATGAAGGAGATGCCAATCAAATGCAGCCTGTTCACAGCCACACACAGAGCTGAGCAGAGGTCTAATCAATCAGGTGAGGGGAAAACACCTGTGTGGGTGCACCGCGGATGTGCAGGTAGTACTGTGCATTTTACAAATCAACAGTGATTTCAAAGTGGTAATGGATGTCACAATAAGATAAATCATAAAATAAAATTGGAGGTACACGTTTTACAAACAGAACCAATGACTGGGTGAAAGCCACAAAATGCCACAGTGTGGACATCGTTTGTTTACCGTAGACAATTGCTGGAGTAGGTGTTGCCTCTGACAGCGAGAAGCAAGAGTAAAGTGCAAGAAGAGGGTTAGATGTTAGCGACAGACATTTTAGAAACAGCAGTGAATGAGCAGAACAAGCAGAAGAGGAAAAATACTTGAACTCAGAGCTTGTCTTAAAATACATGGTCAGATAATTTACCACATTTTATTCTCTTCTTTTTTTTCTTCTTCCAACACTGAAATTGCGCACACTTTTAAATGCATTACGGTAAGAGCATACCGACAACAGTGAGCATGGCGCTGGCTGAGTCCTGATCCAGGGTGGTGTTCATGATGCAGGTGTAAGTGCCCTCATCCTCATCTGTCACGTCTTTGATGGTCAGACTGTCTGTGTCCACCACAAACCTGACAGTGTAACGGATTTTCACAATCAGATCATGTTGATTTTCCCACAACAACAACAACACCGTACACCCTAATCTGGCTGAAGCTGCTCACCTCTCGTCATCTGGCAGTTCTCCTTTGTCCTTGAGCCAGGTCATGGTGGGAACAAGGGAAGGGTCGTGTTTGACTTTACACTCAAACACAGCGCTCATTCCCCTCTGCACCACCTTGTACTCTGGCTGCTTCAGGATACGGGTGGGCTCTGGAAAACAGATACAAAAAAATAGTTTATTGACAAATGATCCAGATGACCTAATGGCTAAAAACTTGTGGTGGAATTAAATGATGGCAGAAGATGGTATGATGACAGGTCAGCCTGAGGCGAGAGTTACAGAGCGGTCCCAAGAAAAGTCCTACGAGGTTCTGCCAGGGTGTGGTTATTATAGACTCGGACAGTGTGTATGTTGCTTGGGGTTTCTATATGTCGGTGTGTCTGTGTGTCTGACTGAATGTGTGAGATGATGGTGTTTATCCTAAATTTTCTCATCGGCGACTGATGACAGAAAGGTTTGCACCTCGTCCTGAGTCCATGGGGCAGGATTTCTAACAGATGCCATTTCTCTTCTTGTTGTTATTTCAAACACGTCTGCACGGTTTGCTGAAGATTTAAAAATGGCGTGTTTGCGGGGACAGATTACGTGCTGCGCAGTGAGGACGCAACGACGCAGTGATGATTCCGACCAATAAGATTTTAGTACCTGCTCTGACCTGACCGGGTACTTTTTTTAGAACCGCAGGAGAGGAGGTATGAAAAGTTGTACCAGGTACCAAGTTCCAGGTACTTTTTTGCCAGTGTAAATGTGCCAAAACCGAAGCAAAGCAAGTTGGTACCAGTGTAAATGCACCATTAGTTACTTTAGAATTAAGTAAATTCTCTACATATCGAGACCACACTGACCTTTAACCTCCAGGTAGACGTGGTTCTCCTTGACCCCAAGGTTGTTGGTGGCGATGCAGGTGTACTTTCCGCTATTCACAGGCTGGGCGACATTGATTTCAAGCGTACCATTCTCATGGATCACATACAGGTCCCCATTCTTAATGCTGATCTGGCTGTCTTTGAACCTGCACAGAAAAAATAACCACGATAGCTCTAGTGTAATGTATGTTGGCTTTGAAATGAATACATTTGAAAGGACTTTTCAAAATAAAATGCAGCATTAAGTGTTAACACTGAAAAATTCTTCATAAAAAAACTCCCCTGATCTGACTCTTACCATGTGATGGTTGGAATTGGTGAGCCAAAGGAAGCACAGTGAAGGAGTGCAGGGTTGTTGGTGATGACCTGGTACACTTGGTTGGGTGGAGTGAGCACCCTTGGTGGTTCAGCTAGTGGAAAAAACAACATTTAAATCACCACATGCTGTTTCTCCTCCATCGCACACAGGCCTGTATGTCCAATAAGTCCAGCTAAACAGACTGCCAGAATACAATATGATGCTTGGTTAAACTCATTAATTTGGTAGCTGGTAATTTCCCTGGGCAACCCTAATGCTAATTAATTATGATGCAAGCCTAATGCTGATTAAATAGGTTTTTAACTCACCAAGAACGCTGACAAAAGCATTAGCCATTAGGTAGCCAAACTCATTGGACGCGTTACACTGGTAGACCGCACTGGACCCTGACTGCACGTTGCTAAGGATCACAGTATCGTCGTCCACCTTGCGGCTGTGGTCCTCAGGAGCGTCTAACACAGGACAAGACAAAGAATATACAGAACAACATTTCTATACTTCATTGTCCTTCTGCTAGTTCTTTACTTCATCTGCACAATTACTCCAAACCTGTACAGGGGTGTTTGAAGGTATTGTTTTATTTTACTCACTCTCTATGGGAACTCCATTGACAAACCAGCCAATCTTTGGTTTGGGTTCTCCATTGACTCGACAAGTCAAGATGCCGGTCTCATTCGGAGCGAGGATCAGGTTCCTGGGAGCACTGACCCAGAACGGAGCCGCTGGAGAAAATGAATAAGAATGAAGATAGAGAGTCTTGAGGCCATATGATGAATAAATCAGAGTTTTATTCAATTCAGGGGTGAAGAACTGGTTAAAACTGAGGTGTGAATTTTTCTCCTATCCTTCAGGTGTTTCTTGTAGCACCAATCCTCCTAAAAATCAACTGTTTTGTTTTGCCAACCCGACTGAATCTGAGCACACAGAAGCCTAAACAAGAATCAGTGTCTTTATACTCGATTTATACTCGATTTGACTCAATTACACTGTTTCATGGGATATTAAATTTCTTTGGTTTCTTGACTGACAAAAGAAGCAACATGATGTCAGTAGAGTATTTATGTTTTTTCCAATTCATCAAATTATCTTTCAAAAGGCAAAATTCAAACAGACCACCTCTATAAATTGCGCCTGGAGGTCTGAAGACAGAAACCATGGACAAATACAATGTGCAGGGTTCTGGTGATTTATTCAATTTTTGTCACTAAGATGCTTTTCTAAAGTCACATGAAGTTAACCCAGTGATGAATGAAGACACACACTGACCGATAATTAAAACTGCAGTCCTTCTTTAAATTATGGCTTTTAAATTTCAAAAGTATGAAGATAATTTCTTTTTTGTTTAGAAAAAAACCCAAAATTAAATAGTGCTGTCCCATTTTGTGTTTTGTTTTGTTTTATATATTTGATGTGTTTAGATTGTTACAAAAATCCTCCCCAAAACAAAAAAAACCCACAATTTCTCCAAAAAAGGAAGGATTTCAATGCAAGTATAAAATGCCACAGTTGATTTGCTTACCATTGACAGTGACTTTGATGATGTGGTGTGCATTGCCCAGGTTGTTTGAGGCTGAACAGCGATAGTCACCAGCATCACCTTCATTCACATCAGAAATCTTCAACATCTTCTTGAAGTTGTGGAAAGACATCCTGCTGCTCGGCAGCTCGCCTCCATCCTTCTGCCAGGAGATATCTGGAGTGGGTCTATCATAGAAAAAAATGTTAAAATAAACACTGAGTTTCAAAACATTTCCATCCTTTTTCTTTCCTGCTTTTGGCTATAACACTTGATGGAGGAAACAAGATACATTCATAGACTAGTTACAGCATATACCAACTTACAAGCCCTCTGCAATGCATTCTAGCACCAGAGTCTCCCCTCGCAGAACCATCTTGGTGCTGGTGGGGCCGAGAGGCATCATAAAACCAGGGCGACGCTCCCCCTCTGGGCTGTCTGAACACAACAACACAAGACCAAGTCAGTGCCAGATCAAACCATAGGGGACTTCAGGGATGTTCTTGTCAAAAGGTTTAAAAAAGAGCAGTGTAGGAAGTGAAGCTGTAACCTCAGGGATGTGGGCATTTACACTCTGATGAAGGAGAAAGGTACACGACTCAAATGGTGGAAGGGATAGAAAATGAATGAGTGATGACTGAAGATGTGAACAAAAGACGTCTGCTTTGTTTCTTTTCTTGCTTCATCTCAAAGCGTGAGCAGCATCTGAGAGAATGAGGGAGAAAGAGGAATCTCCCTGAGAATCTCCCCACCGTGCCTTTGTTGCTATAGCAACATAGGGGTACTTTGCAGCGAACAACCCCTCCAGTCGCACGCATACATGCACATCTTCAGAAGTTCCTCATGGAAGCATCTCGATTTCCTCATTACTTTACCGAAAAGGTCAGAAAATAAATGATCCATCTCCACTTCAGAAGGTAGAAGCAGAGCAATACCTTGTCGGAAAAATAATCGGTATTCAATTGTCGCCATGTTGGATATGGATTTAAGGTTTGTTTTTATTCCAACTCAGTAGCAGTCAGCTGATATTCAGAGGTTTGTTCAGCCATGATAGGCTACAATATGCCTTCCAGAATTAATGGATAATATTGATTTCTGCTATGATGCATGTTTTATTGGTGTTAAATATTTAATTTACATAATAATGAAATAGGAGAAACCTGGGGAATATAATATTAATAAAATCACAGAGGAGGGGATTGAGGCCAAGTTAAAAGTGAGTATGTTTCAGATGTGGTTAAGGGAGGGAGTAAAAGCGGGGCTGGGTTCACACTGATGGGCTAAATGTGGGAATAAATCATTAACACTCACCACTAATGAAATCAGTGATATTGTATAAAGCAGCCACAGTCTCATTCATTGTTTCCACTGTAACGCAACAGAAAGTCATAAACATGCAAAACTAGGACATGAAATAATGCTAGATGCCCGTAATGAAGCAGAGAAGACAGAACACAGAAGGACCAGCATCTAAAGTTCATCTGAGCAACACGAACAAAGAAACTGAAGTTTTAATATTAGATCTATCACAGGGAAAAAACAAATGTGAACTATCATATTTTCCAGACTATTGAGGGCCCCTGCATATACGCCGCACTTGTCTATAAGCCGCTATTGAATTTATTCGAACAGTTTCATGTGGTCCGATCTGACCGGGTCTGATGTGACGAGGCTAAATGTATCGGCTGCACGGAGCTTGCTAGCTTGTAAAAAGCTAACAAGCTTTGTGCCGCCAATAGATGAGCCACACCGGTGTTTCAGCCGCAGGGTTCAAAGCATCGGAAAAAAGTAGCGGCTTATAGTCCTGAAAATATGGTAGTTGGTTTTCTAATAAAAGGAAATACTACATTTGCTCGATACAGTCTAAAGTTAAAAAATGACTTGTGATGTGTTTTATTTTCAGACACGTCAGTTGCTGATGGAAACTGATATCAACCAGTTCAGTGTCTCCACTTACTGTCCAGCACAGTGACTGAAATGGGCTGTTTCTGCTGGATGGTTTGTGTGTGAGGGAAGCGAGCGTAGCAAATGTAGTCGCTCCTGGTGTCTTCTGGGAGAACGTTGGAAAAGTACAAATCTCCATTCAGAGCCTGGGACACTCGTTTATCTAGTGGCAGCCTCTGGAAGTCTAAAAGACAGAAAGTGAGAGAGAACTGTAAGGAAAATTATGTTTATTAAATTTCTCATTATTTTTTTCTAATTTAAATTTAAGTCCAATTAAATGTACAATATTTTTTGTTTGCAAAATACATGCAAAGGACTCACTGTTATCCATCCAGAAGATGACAGGAGGGGGAAGCCCTGCAGGCGGTCGGCACTGCAGCACGAGGAAGACCCCCATCTGCACCACAATGGCCTCATTTCTCTCCTTCGACCATAAGGGGGACCCTGTGAGTCACAAACATGAAACAAACATCAAACATAGGTTACCAGGAGCTCCACTCATCCACTCCACACTTATACTGAGGCTTCACGTTAATTCACAAAAACCTTGGAAAACATTGAGATGTCTTACTGGACTGTCTGATGACGATGCTGTTGGATACAGCGGTGCCGTGCTCATTGTGAGCTGTGCACTGGTACGTTCCCTCGTAGGCCTCTGCTTTTTCTCCGCTGATGTCAATGACCAGAGTTCCTGAACCCGGCTTCATTAGCACTTTGGAGTCTTTTTCTACATCAAAGTGGGAGCCATTTCTCGTCCATGAAAAGCTAGGATCGGCAAGAACAATAAATATTACTTTGAAAACCAAGAAGGAAACATACAAAGCAAGAAATCACACAGTCTGGCCCCATTGGTTTATTTATGCAGAGTGACTTGAATCATTCATAGAAGGGACTCTGCTGTGATTCAGAGGCTGTTATCATATCTAAGTTGTAGCTAATTCACTCTTCCAGATGTATTTCTCAAGCGCCTCATCTCCAAGACAACAGTTACTATGGTGATTTCCCCTCTGCTCTAGATTACGCTGCCCCCAGAAACAGAGGTATAATTTCGGAGGTGAACCATAACGCTGAATTTAAATGATTCATTAAGTGTTTGGAGTGATGCCCTCACCTGGGTTGAGGCTTCCCCTTGGCCTCACAGTGGATGACGATGTTCTCCCGCGGATCAAAGATGTAATCCTTTGGGGACTGTAGTGTTATAGTGGGGGGTTGGGGCACTGGGGGAACATGAATAGAGGCATAGTTCAAACACGCACATTGACACAGCACCGTGTCAACACAATACACCGTATGTGTTCAAGCAGAGGATGTGGCAAGCGGCATGCAACGAGTATTCACGTTCAGCCAAACTGGACAATCAGGTCGTGTGGAGCTGTAACACTCACTGCAAACAAAACACACACAAGCTACCTCATCCCTGATCTGAAGACACACAACTTACTAATGACTGAAGAGATATCCGCTGAGCAACACTCAAAAACCAAGTAAAATTACTGCATGCAAAACACTGCTTAAAACCACAGAAAAAAGCAAATTAACAAGGTTTTCGAGCAAAAACTCCACTCTAGAAAATCACAGCAGAGCTTGGGCCAACTTACATCCTTCCAGTACTTTAGCTTTTTGTCCACCGTGACATGCCGTACCACAGTAGTAGAATATGGAGGGGAAAGGTGTTAGTTTTTGCAAGGAGGTAACAACAGGTGAAATAGTTGCACTTTCAGGTACTTTTAAGGATTTGACTGAACCTGCTCAGTTAGAGAGTAAATCGGCGGCTTGTGTTATGTGAGCAGGTTCAGTAAATGCAAGAAAAGTAGCTGAACAAGGTAAATTTTCCCACAGGATGTGTGACAATAAGGTAAGCAGAATCCCTTCAAAATGTAATTATGTTTTTTAACTGAAAACCATAATCCCATGCTGAAACATGCAAAGCCTGAGAGGAAACCATCTCTGCTTAGTACAGTTATCTGCTGCATTTTCTGCAGCTGGCGTATATAGAGGCAGAAATGTTCGTCGTGCCTCACAGTGTGAAAGTGCTGAAATACATTTCTGTTAGTTTCTCACAGAACGTGACAGGTTTTCCTCGATTTACAGAAGTGAAGTATCATGACTTATATTCAGTGACTGAAGAGGATGCGGGTACTTACGATCTAGAGGCACTTCAAGCGCTGAAGTCATGTGACTCAGGAGTATCAATAGCACAGCTCCGAAGCCTGGTGCCCACTCCCTGTTCCTGTCCATGTTCGGGTGTGTCAGTGTCACGATGAAAACCTTTTCCCCAGGTTCAACGACAGAGTCGGGATGGTTGTGAAGAAGTCTGAATCCACACTACAGAGTTACAAAGTTAAAAAACAATATGGTTACTTATTATGCTTGTCTTTGATGTCATGGATTTCTTTTTGGCTAATAGTAAATTAAGTGTTAAAGCATAAAACAAGAACTGCACTCAGACATACATACACACAGCATGAAAGATCTTAAAGGGTGAGTGTAATGTGCATAAGATTAGTCTATATAAATGAGCTATAGGTAAACAGGTGTAAATATTTAGTCTGAACTACAATGGAAAGTTTACTTTCATTCAATCTTCTGTGAACTTTAACGACATCCTAATGGCTCAGCATCCAGTGTGGGGTATTTTAAGTCAAGCACTGCGAGTGGCTTCTCTGCTGGAAATCCTCTTATACTGCCAACGTAAAGACTTTTGCAGGAGGAGAAGTCAAAACAAACTTGATTCCCATCCCTTTTAATTCAAACCATTCAGCACTGTGCATGTGTACATCCTCTCTCCTGGTATTTACCTCCTCTAGAGATGAAGAACCCAACGGCACGCAGTTGCTTAACCCAGAATTTAGTGTGGCACTCACTTCATTCTCTATATACCACTAAGCTTTTAAGTGCAGGCACCGACAAAATCCATTAACTATATTCTCGAGATATGTTTCTTTTTGTGCTATCTGTGCTCACACTGCATTGTTCTCCAGACCAAACTGCCACTCAAACATCCTATGTGCACCACTTCGATGCCCCGTCTCCCACGTGCTCGCCTGTAAACATATGGCATGTGAGTGCGCTCGGCTGGAACAATCACAACTCTGCTGCCGATACAGCCGCACCCAGATTGGCACATGCGTGCACAAATGCGCCACATTAGCGGGGCCGTCCTTGTCAGTGTGTCATATGGATCGAGTTACACATGAGCGCAGACCCACAAGGGCTAGCTTCTGCTGTGTGGTGCCTAACAAAGAGACGCAGATTGATGCGTACAGCCGTCACAAACACATGAAATCATGTTGGCATTAATGGCTTCTAGTAAACCACACCACAGGGAGCAGGACATGATGTGCGTTTGTTTTTTTCCTTTTATGTGCTCTGTCTTGCAGTGTGCATAAACCTCACAAATGTGCATTACCAGGCTTTAATTTATAAGCAGATTTATAATATATTACTGCACCACTGGCATTAGGACACCCCTAAACCTACACTGCAGACGATTGTGTCATCTAATAATATTTACGCTTGAAATGTCTGTAAGATTTCTTCTCCACTGCGATTAATCTCAGTTTATTTCAAGAAAATTTAAATAATTTTCCTCTATTCTTAAAATAACCAGTTAATATATTATGACAAAGACTAAACCATAAAACCCAGATGACATCAAGTTACATTTATTCTGTAATCAATCACCCTGTGTTTTCCTTTAAAAATTGATTAAAACCCTGAAGGACCCACCCAAATGTAATTGTCATAAATCAATAGAATACTTCGAGAAGAAGTAGATAATAGGTGGGCAATGTAGATGGTAACACTGAGCCTGACAGCAGACACCTCCACAATTGATTCCAGTGTTATAGTTGCACCATTCAAATATTCATATTATTGAACAGGTGTCTACTTTCTGCATTATATGATCATTTCTGTGCCTTTGGGCAAAGACGATGTTTATATTGAGTATTTTTTAATGGATTGAAACACTGTCCATCTTCACTTGTCCATCTTATTGACGAGCAATCTCATGCTCCCTGTGATGAAATAAGGGGAATATGGCTTTTAGGATGCAGCCCTTTTCCCTCATATTGCTTCTGTCCTCTTCCTTTACACACATTTTCTGGGCAACAGAAGTTAAAACAGAGATTGGATTCAAAAGTTGGTGTTATGTAAGCATGTTGTCATCTTGGGCAAGCTCGTTTTTAAAGGTAAACTTACCTCCGAGGATTTGCACTGAGAAACCTGTGTGACATGCAGTGCTGAGCTCTCATGCTACACTAACTCTTGCACTTTAGCTTGTTGAAAGAGCATGTTTGATGGGACAGTGTGCACTGGTAAACATTAGTTTTTCATGCACAGTAGTTAATACCCGTCCAGCTGCACCTTGAACCTGCAGATGTCAAATGTTTATTTTGTCCTGTAGTCGCTGTGCTGCAACAGCGGCTCTCTGACAGTCTGCCAGCTGCTGTCAATCAATCACAAATACTGATACACCTAGCTGGCTGGCTGTGACAAAGCAGCATTGGTGATATTTTCAGGGTGTTTTTTTTAAAGACTCTTACCTATATGTAAAAAAAAAAAAAAAAAACCCACTTTTTACTGTAAAACTTATTGAAACAGCCATTGTTTTCCAAATCATGTGCTGGTTGAAAAAAAAAAAAAGTAACCAAAGGAAGACAACCTGAGATGCATCCTGACATCTTTATTTTTCACAACCACCACATGCACCTCTCCATATATATCCTGTAGGCACATACACACGTGTGCACACAGCCACAGCGTATATACACTTGGAGATACTGACATGTTATGCACAGGAGGTCAAAGTCTCTGGAGACACTGCTGCTGCTGCATCCCTACTCTGTGGGAGAGCAAGCATGGCCGATGACATAGGGAGAGTATGGTAATGAATACACACTTAGAAAGTAGTGTGTCAGATTTTATCCAGCTGAGCTAGGCCGAGAGTGTGAGCTAATGCAGCCCCAGGACACAGCTAATTACGCTGACACGTCCTATTGAATATTACTCTCACTAGTTAATAGCAAGCGAAGACAACAGGGAGGAAGAGAGTCACACAACTGAAAACATTAGACGCAGTCCATGCATGCTAAATCTCCTAATCTCATTGTGTGAAAAGGCAATATGATCATGCAGATGTAATAGTCCACTTTCAGATTAATCACAATAATGCTCCTCAGTGCTGCAGCAGAAATATCCCCC